>JAWQFJ010030410.1:0-12500 GCA_034096865.1 Theodoxus fluviatilis | reverse complement strand
CGGGGTAAGAATTGACCCACCGCGTCTCCCTACGCGATTCGTAAGAGGCGAATAACTAGGGACCCCGTGACTTGATTTGCATTTACTCCAAACTGTTCTGGTGATTTTCGTGCTTAATGGCCTTATATAGCCTACAAAGGCTGATAGGCCGTAAAACACTCTCCATCCATCCATCCATCATTTCCTACATGCCATGAACTTCACACATTGTGGGAGACTTATCCACAGGGAATGCTTAACTCCTCGCAAATCTGAATAGAAAGAAGCGAAAAAGACACAGAAAGGATGGCCTCACACCCACACAGAGTAGACGAGCATCACCAGCGGAACTATCAAGAGTTAATGGACACAAACAATGACCTTCAAATTGGGACGGAGAATCTGAAAGTGCACATGAAAAAGCTGTATTCCGAGCTGCGAACAAAGACGCTCATCTACGAAGTAAAAGTAGACAGCTTGCAATCTGTTCCACCTAGCAACCGACTCAGATAATTCTGAGTCCGGGAAGAGGGCTGCGAGACGTACTGAAACTGTCTACAACCCGCCCTCCACTTATTTCGAACGAGCGTGCCTAGCGTGACTCGGTCAGAAAGAGAAATTGTGAATATCCAGAGGCTAGGGTCACCAGTGGGGAGCGGAAGACCTCGGAAACCTCGACCAATACTCCCTGAGGTGGCCACGTTTCTGGGCAAGATAACTGTTTTGAAGAGTGGCAGAGGACCCCTGCTGAAAAAAGCATTATTCATCACTTCTGCATCCTAAATGGATGCTCTAATAGTGATAAAGAAGATCGCAGTACGTACATTTCGCCCCAAGGCAAGAGCGTGGTTGACTATTGTTTGATAAGTGCTCCTTTTCTTCATGTCGACATAGATTTAACCATAGCCACACGGATGAAATCACATCGCAAGCCCTTCAAAATTTCCTTCGGTCCTCGAATGGCATAAAAATTTGCAGTGTGATCCTAACAAAGCTAATGAGTTTCTGAACACTCAATGGATATGACTTTCTTAATGTCATGTGCTGAGCAACAAACCTAATAAAAAAAATCTGTTTACGACGACGGCTCTCTCTTTTCATGATGAACCATGCTGCTTGTGTCGAGTGCATGAAACAGGAGTAAAAGATGAGAACTTTCTTGATTGTTGAGAAGCGCAAATCGTGGTTTGATGACGAATTATAGGGAATTATGGCTAGACACCAAAAAAGCTCTAAGTAGCATGAACCACCCATTAAAAAAATTAATTTCACGCACTTTTCTCTTATCAGTCAGATACTATGTGACCAAAATGACACCAAATCACTTTGGTTTAATACTTAAAAGCAATTATTGATTTTTTTAAATGAATTTTTAAAACTATGGGTCAAATGAAGGTCAAAGTCGTAGGTCCAAAAAAGTGGACCAAGTCCATTAAAAAAGTGTTTGCCCTAGAGCTTCAAAACTTGCATTAAAAACTTATCTTGTACCCGCATATCTAGGAAATAAGTGTCATTAAGATATCCATGATGGGGGATGAGTAATTAATTTTTTGGTGATATCCGTAATGGGTTTTTCTAGAAAAACTGGCAGCCTACATGATGTAGATCAACAAATAAAATTCAGTACATTGTTATTTCATTCCCTCACCTAAGGAAAATGTTCACATTGTTGTTTTGAACAGGCACAATGATAACTTTGCTGTTGAGTTGCATTTTAAGAGTGTTTTAGGAACACAGACTCACAAATGTCCAACATGTGATGAAACCAAACATAAACTAAATTCCAGTAAACTGTTCAACAAATGCACTTTTGCTGATTTATTTTGGTTCATAACACATCCAAAATAAATTATATAGCCAAGAACAATCCACAAACAGACTTGAAAGGAATACTTATGTACAAAATCATCCAATTAATATCATAGTACACACAAGAATACTTATGTTAATGATTTTCTTATCATGAAAGCAAGGCAAATCAAGTCAGCATCTTCATAACTGGCAAGTAAATGGCTCACATGATACAGTTGCTCCATACATAAAAGAAGACAATTAGTTCCTTGCACAATCTTTCTATATATGCCCTAGCTTAATGCTATGAGAATTGGTGATTCTTAACTTCAAGTTATACAGGGCTTTGAAATATCACATGTGTACACAGTCACACACACACACACACACACACACACACACACACACACACATGCCCTCTGCATGTCTGGTGGTGCAGATAATCACTGACTCATCTTTTTTTAATTTCCATTACCATGATCATGAAACAAAGATTGACTTATGCAATCCAGAGAAGAAAATAATACAGACTAGAAGTTACCCAAGTACATTAATGTCATTAATTAAATAAAACATCAGTGCTTTCACCTTTTTTTCAAACTTCAAAAACTTCAAAAACACTAATGTATATTCAATAACAGGGCATGATCTGCCCATGTTTACAAAGCTTACACTTAAGTTATAAACTGATGGCATCAGTAGTCCTTGACATTGAAGTTTCTGCACGCGACATTCAAATGCATAATATACGAACATGGAAACCTCTTTTCCAATCATAAAATGTGTTGAATCTGAAGTATTTACATATTTGAAATGTTTCACTAAATAGTTCTGCCTAATGCTAGCTGACTGCTGACACTAGGCGGGCAAAACTAGGCATTCTGCCGCATACAGCATTAGCCAATAGTCGGCCGTAGCCTACGGCGTAGGCGTGCCCGAATGAACTAGGTCACTCCGAACTCACTCACTCGAGACGATTTAACATCACATACTAATACCTCATCAGCAATATATGAACTGCCATTGCAATTTGTGTGTGTATCTCTTTAGCAGATTAACACTATCAAATTAAAGAGAGAAATAGCTTTCCGAGCTTTGCAGGGGACTTCACTACGATGTCGCACAGTTTAAAACATCAATAACGATGGCCGTCGGTAAAATTCGGATTTCTCCGAACACTCGGAAACGGCCGGGGTTGACTAGTCAAAACTGTTTTTAAAGAGCGTAGTTAGTCGCTCGGGTGTGGTCAATGTACTCTTGCGAGGGAGGTAACCGGACTGCTCTGCGGGATCACGAAAGTATACACTTGAATACATATTGCTTGACAGTAAAGATTAGGTTTACCCCATTAAAGAGATCAACGCACTAATCGATTCCTGCACGAATTGTGCGAAGCGCTGACAAATAGAAAGTCGTGCTAAATGATCCATTTGTTCCATTGTCAGAAATGAAGATGTTAATTTAGGAATGTGCCGACTTCAGCGGGCTTTGCATTGTCCCATATCTTGTGAATAAAAGGTCAGTGAACCTAGGAATCAAGCCAGCTCGCTGGACTGCCTACGTTATACAGGCTTTGCCCCGCTAAATTCGCCAACCCCCCTATTTATCAGGAAATCAATTCAGTAGGAATGGGGAAAATATTCACACGTTCTTCTTCGAATTTTGGCTGCAAAGTAGGGACTGCACATTTCTTGCAATGAGTGCCTAATTAGACCAGCCCAGGTACATTATTTGTTAGGAAACGAAGCGTTCCGCCTCAAGTATCATCTAGGAAGACGGATGCAGCATTCTTTCTGGCCTGACTAGTGTACAATGAAAACCTCATGATACGCAGTTCTGTATTTGTTTTAACTCTTGGCTCGTGCAAGCTCGTATGTCATACATGTGCATGTACGAATACGTATGCGTGGTCGTCCTGCCACCCAGCATGGCCGACGAGTGGGTGTATAGATCGCTCAGAGGAAAACGCCCGCGCTATCTTCTTCGTCCAAACTACGTGGTTTGGAAGTAGCTACATACTGATAGTGACGCCTCAGGTTATCTGAACTGTAATGATGGATCATCTTTGGCTGCGGGACGTTTTTTGAATGCAAGATGTTGTATTCTTGAACACTGGTGCCACTACTGATGAAGATGTTACTGATCTAGATGGCTGAGCAAGTGAACTGCGCAGTGCTGTTATTCAACATGCCCTTTTTCTAAATGAAGGTCGTCTACTTCATAAGCTCTTCGAGTTATATCACGCAATAGATTAATAAATGCTCGGATGATTTTCACTAGCATTAATCAAGAACGCTTAACAAACAATCGCTCAATTCCTGCTGGACTCAAATTGTTAGACTGATATTCTCTCTCATAAAGGACCCGCCATGAAAAAACATGTGCTCAAGACATTATTACATCATTGAGCGTTGCAGTATGATTAGTATGGTACAGCCTGTCAACATTTCCCTCGTTTGGGCTTCGAGTTCTTTTAACTGCTTTTTAATTGCAGAATGAAGTTTGGCTGAAGTACTCCTGAAGTTTTACATCTCCAGAGTTTGCGTGGCCGGGCGAGTGCTATGACGTCATCTCAGATTTTCTTTTTTCTGTCGAAGGCCGCCTGCAGCATGAAGTTCTTTTTATGGTTGTTCTATCTTCTTTTATCATCGCCTCGCTGATCAATTCCCAGGGCCATCATTATCAGAGCTATGTTGCTGCGCTTGTTCGTGTCCTTACTTACTTACTTACGCCATTGACCCCTCCTGGGGCATAGGCCGCAAACAAGGCTTCTCCAACCATCCCGGTCCTGAGCAATCTTTTCCAACTGTCCCCAAGAGTGGCCTGTTCTCTTGACATTGGCGTCCAGGTCTCGGCGCCAACTGTTTCGAGGTCTACCTCTCTTTCTCTTCCCTTGCAGGTTTCATGAAAGGGACTGTCTGGTGGTGTTCGAGACCGTTTTGCGCATTGTTGTTCGTGTCCAGTCCAGGAATAAAATGCACACGGAAATCTGTCACTGCCGCATCACACAGAATGAAAAAACACACTTTATGTCACGATTGGAAGGAAATAATTCGAGATTTTATTCGCATCGTATACCGTGTCCTTCACGTAGTCAAGGGGGCGCTGCACAGCGGCTGACTCCGTGAAATCATAGCTGTATATATTGTGTGGGTTTTTAAAATGTCTTTTTGATTGTATCTTCCACTCAAGACAACAACAGCACGGTGAAATGGCTCACGCGAGTGTGGAGACCAAGAAATGTTGTCTTTATTCTGCTGTGTTGTGCTGTTTTTTATAATAATTTGGCGTTGAAATGCTCCTCGATCGCACCGGGTGAGCACACTCACGCTGTGCTACCCATGCCGCCACTTCCTAAACTTCGATACGAGCGAGACAAGCTTCTAGCGATCGGCAAGCAGCCCTTGGGATTACCATACCCGTCCCTACATCGGATGTGCCGAAAAGGTAGAAAGGAGGTGTTCGCACTCGTTTTCGACGACGTAAAACCTGTCTGCCTCTGCCGACCATTCTGATGGGCAACGTGCAATCATTGAAAAACCAAGTTTCCATCAGTGCGTGACATACCCTTCAAGAGAGAATAATATCCCTGATCTCTGCTATTGAAATGTACCAGACCCATACCGGGCACGAAGATTACCTTCATTAGGAGGCAGCGATCACTGTATGCTGCACATGCTTCCAACCTACCGACAGCGAATTAGACGCGAGAAACCAAGGAAAATCGTGGTTCGACAGTGGTCAGAGGAAACAGCAGATTCTCTTCGCGCATACTTGACTGCACTCTGTGGACTGAATTCATCGAGAACGATGCAGAAGTCATCTCAGGCTACATCGAATTTCGTTATAACTTATGCATCCCTACCAAAACAGTGATCATGTACCCAAACAACAAGCCATTGGTTGACCGTGAGCTAAAGATTCTTCTCGCGGCAAGAGACGGGCACTGCAGTCAAAAAACAAGATCGAGCTGAAAGCTGTCCAGAGAGAGCTGAAGAAAGAAATCAAGATCCGAAAAGAAAAGTTAACCGCCAAAGTAAATTCCATGTGCGCTTCGAATAATCCTCGACAAGCCTGGCAAGGTCTAGAGAGAGAAGATGACGAGGCACAGGCCAAGCAGACGAAGACTTGCCGTAGACAATGCACAAGAGTTCGCCGAAGAACTGAATCATTTCTACCCTCGCTTTGAGGCCACGTCATTCCCAGAGGAGCTGGACAGGGAGCTGGACAGGGAGCTGGACAGGGAGCTGGACAGGGAGCTGGACAGGAAGCTGGAGCATCTGCCCCAAGCCGAGTCTACGCCGGTAACGATCTCGAAAGAGGAAGTAAGAAAACTCCTTCGAAAGACAAGTTCGAACAGAGCGACTGGTCCAGATAACATCAATGGTAGAATTCTTCGAGAATGCTACGACCAGGTAGCCCTTGTATTCGTCGTCGTTTTCCAGCACTCCTTGAATACTGGGATCATACCAGCGATCTGGAAGGCAACAAGAATCATCCCAGTGCCGAAGTCATCCCAACCTAAGTGCAACAATGATTACCGACCCGTTGCGCTGACATCAATCGTGATGAAAACGTTCGAGTGAAACATCTCGCCGAAAAGACCTCAGTTCACCAGGATCCACTCCAATCTGCTTACAGAAGAAACCGCATGACAGATGATGCAATGCTGACGCTGCTCCACCTCGTTCTCAAACACCTTGAGACACCAGAAGCGTATGTGCGAATTCTGTTCGTAGACTTTTCAAATGCATTTAACACCAGTCAGCCCCATCTCCTAGCCAGAAAACTGGAGTGCGTGAAAGTCAATCCTGTCTTGATTCGATGGATCGCCAGCTTCCTGACAGACATTCCTCAGCAGGTGCAGGTGAACGGAAAGCTGTCGACCACCACGACCATGCGCGTCGGAGCACCCCAGGGCTGCGTGATCTCCCCAGTGCTCTTCTTGTATACTTCAAACTGCAGACCAGTACATGAGAACAGCAAGGACGTTCTTCTGATGTATGCAGACGACAAGGCACTCGTCGGTCTCATCAAGAACAACAATGAAACATGTTATAGACAGGAAGTCCAAGACCTGACGACCTAGTGCGATACGAACTTCCTCCACCTGAACACCAAAACAAAGGAGCTGAAAATCGACTTTCGAAAAAAGGAACACACCATCAAGGGTCAAGAGATAGAACGGGTAGAGGCCTACAAATATCTCGGGGTCACTATTGACAACAAGCTTACCTGGAAACCCCACACAGACAACTCCAAGAAAAAAGTTCATCAGAGACTGTACTTCCTGCGAGTGCTGCGCTCCTTCAGGGTAGACAACACCGTCTCGAAATTATTCTACCAGTCTGTCATCCTGCCTTTGCTACTGTACTGCACTGTTTGCCGGTGGAACAACACCTCATTAGCCAGTAGGATTCGAGCAGCAGCAACTGAGTGACCTAGTGAAAGATAAAGTTCTGACAAAAGCGGTCTCCGTCTTGAAAGACAAATCCCATCTCCTCAACGGTGCCTTTGTGAGAACGAGGTCCGGCAAGCGTTACGTGTCTCAAGGCACGAACAAATCGATTTAAAACTCGTTTGTTCCAGTATCGGTCAGTGCCCTGAACTGTTTGCCGCTTTTCAAGTGACTATGGGGTGCATTTTCTCGTCTAGTACGTTGTACATATGTGTACAGAGGGCTGGGAAGGGGGAGGGGGGTGGGGGCTTGTTGAGACGCGAGGACATGGGAGACAGGGTGAGGTGATGCAGGGAGGGTGGTTGGAGGAGAAGGGATGGCGATGGGAAGTAAGAGATTACGGAGAAATGGGAGAAAGCAGATTTATTTGATGTTGTGTGTTCATATGTCATTAATTTGATTATATATGTTCGTGTATGATTTCACCGAACAAATTTCCCGTAAAGGAGAAAAAATAAGTTGGTCTATCATCTATGGTAGAGTATCTAGTGAAATGGAAAGCAAAAGCGTTGTGCAGTTTACCCCTAAAGTAGCTTAGCAACTGACTAATAAGCTTGAAGTAGCCACCCGGGGCAGGCGAATACAATGAATAAATCGAATCCCAAAGCTTTGCCACGGTACTGGCTTTGGCAAGAAATTGACCCTACGGCCCTGAGCAGCAGGAACTCATGTCCTTGGTGCTCTCTGGCTTTGCCTCAGTAGCTCGGCAGTGAGCAGTGAGCACTTGAATCGGGAATACGTATCCATTTGCTTCGCTGCATTATGTAAAATGGCCTTTATTAAAGTCTGTAAATGAGATTTTATATCTTCATATCCAAAACTATATCTATACATTCCCTAAAATAAATTTGATGGAAACGACTGCACTGATATCCATGGACACTTCGTGGCCGGTCGATAGTATCACCACGAAATCTCTGCCAAGTGAGTGATTGGTCTGGACAAATCGATACTCCCAGTCAGAAAGGACTCTCTCGGATGATGTGCCCTTCCTGTCATTGCAGTCAGACAGTGAAGAGAGGCCCGTGCCGGACGAGGTCAGGAGATAGTTGTCCTACTGCTGTTCCAGGCACTCCTTCCCAACGCACACACGTTCATGCTCGAGTCCCCTTCGCCACCTCGATTCTCTCTTGCATAGCCTGCCCTGAAACCAGAAGAGAGCAGGACTCTAAGGGTTGCGTGTGCAAGAGGGAGAGGTCCCTCAGGCGCGAAATGGGAAGTGCACTCAATGCTCCTGCTGAATATCCCCCTGTGGGTTCGGGTTAAGAATTGACCCACCGCGTCTCCCTACGCGATTCGTAAGAGGCGAATGACTAGGGACATCGTGACTTGATTAGCTTTACTCCAAAACTGTTCTAAAGAAATTCGTGCTTAGTGGCCTTACATAGCCTACAAAGGTTGATAGGCCGTAAAACACCAACCATCCATCCATCCATCCTTCCATCCTGCTGAATCATTACTGTCGCAGATAGCCATCTTGTGTGAAGAAATGTATACATGTGCATTCGTCTGGACCATTCGTGGTGAGACTGGCCGGGGCCAACTCCGTCGCTTCTGTGTGTGAGTGTATCATGCAAAGACAGTTTATTCTGGAACTTCCTTCTCCCCCTCCCCACCCCCGTCTCCCCTCCTCCTCCTCCCCTCCTCCTGCTCATCCTCCTTCCTCCTCCTTCCTCCGTCCTCGTCCTCCTCCTCGTCCTCCTTGTCCTCCTCCTCCTTCCTCTCCTCCTCTTCCTCCCCCTCCTCCTCCTCCTCCTCCTCCTCCTCCTCCTCCTCCTCCTCGTCCTTCTCCTCCTCCTCGTCCTTCTCCTCCTCCTTATCGTCCTCCTCCTCCTCCTTGTCCTCCTCCTCCTCCTTGTCCTCCTCCTTCTCCTCCTCCTTCTCCTCCTCCTCCTCGTCCTCCTCCTCCTCGTCCTCCTCCTCCTCCTCCTCCTCCTCCTCCTCCTCCTTCTTCCTCCTTCCTCTTCTTCCTTCCTCTTCCTCCTTCCTCTTCCTCCTTCCTCTTGCTCCTTCCTCTTCCTCCTTCCTCTTCCTCCTTCCTCTTCCTCCTTCCTCTTCCTTCCTCTTCCTTCCTCCTCCTCCTCCTCCTCCTCCTTCTCCTCTTTCTAAACATGAATTGCCATATAGTTTTCTAATTTCATTCTGCAGTCATCGCTTGTCATAGAAACGCGGAGAGCTGGGATTAAGAAAATCCCCCAAACAGGTATCTCTTTGGGAATGCGCTTAGCGCTCATCTGGAAACGCCAAACATCTTCTCTATTACGCAGGTCGTGTGGTGAGAATAAATGCAGAGGACAACAGGTCGCAAAAACATGCCATTCCTTCTCAGCTAGTCACAGAAAAACAAAGAGCTGAAGGAATCTTCAAGTGTTAGAGGAAGTCCTTACACATTCTGGGAACAAATCAACATCGAAGCAGCCGCCTGGAGGTGAAAAAACTTCTCCTCTAGGCTGTGCAATCTTCGTGGAGAGCAGCAATGTGAGAGGAAGTCAACCTGCTCCAAGATCAGCGTATTTCTGTCGCTGACACCAAAGGAGGTGTACACAGACGACGCACTTCAGCGCCCGTTAGTTTTTTTAGCCATGGTTTGCCCTCGTTACGGCGTCCCCTGTCAGTTAGGGGTAAGAATAGACCCACCGCGTCTCCGCGATTCGTAAGAGGCGAATAAGTATATAGGGACACCGTGACTTGGTTCGCGTTTGCTCTAAACTGTTCTAGTGATTTTCGCGCATAATGGTCTTATATAGCCAACAAAGGCTGATAGGCCGTAAAACTCCATCAATCCAATCCAATCCAATCCAATCCAATCTCCGGTGAATTGGGGGTAAGAATAGACCCAGCTCGTCTCCCTACACGATTCGTAAGAGGCGAATAACTAGGGACACCGTGACTTGAGTGGCTTATACTCTCAACTGTTCTCATTTTCGTGCTCAATTGCCTTACATACCCTACAAAGGCTGATACTTGATAGGCCGCAAACTCCATCATCTATCCCTCGTCACGGCAGGCAGTACGTATCTGAGTTTGGGCTTTCGCCTAGTTCTTGGCGCCTTGAACTCACACGCGAAAGGACGGACCATTATGCCGTCTTCTGTGCGTTTTGCATGTGTGTGTCTCTGGTTTCCTTTTTGCCTTTACATGTATACATGTATGCATATTTTTGTCTTTTTTAGTCCGTCTCTCTGTCTGCATCTCTGTTTCTGTGTTTCTCTTTCTCTCTCTCTCTCTCTCTCTCTCTCTCTCTCTCCCTCCCTCTCTCTCTCACTTTCAAAATGGAGAGACGCGTCCCCGACCACTGGGCATTATTATCACCTTCATATGCACACCAACATACACGAAAACGACACACACGCTCGCGCATCTCTTCCCACCCCCCACCCCTTTCCTCTCCCTCTCTCTCTCACTCTCTCTCTCTCTCTCTCTTTCTCTCTCTCTCTCTCTATCTCTATCTCTATCTCCGTCTCTCTCTCTCTCTCTCTCTCTCTCTCTCTCTCTCTCTCCCCCCCCCTCTCTCTCTCTCTGTCCCTCTCTCTCTCTCTCTCTCTCTCTCTCTCTTTCTCAATGGTCTCTCAATTTTGAGAGAAAGTGTGTGTGTGTGTGTGTGTGTGTGTGTGTGTGTGTGTGTGTGTGTGTGTGTGTGTGTGTGTGTGTGTGTGTGTGTGTGTGTGTGTCGTTTTTGTCTACGTATGTGTGTATATGAATGTGAAAATAAATGCCCAATGGCCGGAAATGCGTTGTCGTCACTTTAGGATGGGTAAAGCAACCCAAAAAACTCACAATGGCTGCCATCTTTGTAGGACAGGAAATAGAATGCATACAGTAGAAACGTATGTGTACGTACTTTTTGAGGAATGAAGATCGGTTGGTGATGGGAAAGATTTGCATCAATGCATGAGGATAAAAAGTATTGAGAGTATTGATAATGGATAAGTTTGACTTTAACAATTTGAACACTGACCCATGAACGATTGGTTAACAAAACATGCTGATCAAAGGAAGTGTATCGACGCCATAGCTGGCTGTCACGACTCTCAGATTGTTGTTTTTAATGCGTAGGAATTTATAGACAGAAATATGCTGTGGCATGTGTTGTTACTTTAAGTCCACCTCGGCATGATGTACCTTTAGGTGTTTTTGCGGTGTCGCGCTTGCTGACTCGGTGTTTTAAAACCGTTTCTGCACGTGGTTGTCGTGTCCAATATTGCACGTGATTTTCGTTTTGGTTTTTTCCACTGGCACTGAACCTTTATAAATAGGTAAGAAGAATGGGTTAAGGGGAGATGGATTGAAAAAGAAAGGACTAAGAGCTATAAATGTGGGTGGTTTTAAAGGTTTTATTAGTAATAATTGTTTTGTTTTCAGTTATTGAGAGTTTTTGTTTGAAAGATGTCTATGTGTACTGTAATAGTCGATTGTTTTATGTAAAATTCGGTTTGTGACGTCTTTGTCTTTAAATGTGATTAGTGACTGAGGAAAGAATTTCCCTTGTTTTGTAATGTCCGGTTGGTGGTGGAGCCACCTCCACCTACCCAAACCGCGACACTGCCATTGTGATGAATAGCGAAACCTGTCCGCGACTGGAGTCACTGCTATTTTCTTCTATCAGCAGTGCCTATCCGCAAATGCATTCATTTAACCGATAGCGGTTTCAAATTCAGGGCCGTTTGCCGTGACAGGACAACGATCTCACACCAACTGCACAGCTTCTTCATTCTCACCACGTCAGGCAAACAAAACTGTCTATTCAAACCAGAACTAGACCGTTATCGGATACCATTACAGCTTTGCGGTCCTATCATGACAAACAGCGGCTTGAACTTTTGAAGGCAGCTACAGCGAGTGTGGCGCTTGTTGCTCCAGTGTGATTAGGAGCACACAGTGGTAATGAAGACCTATGTATGCGACTGTGATTATATAGGTTTGGGACCTCTGCATGAAGTAATCGCCAACAAAGTTTCGTTATACTTCACACTTCGATTGTGCACGTCAGCCAGCTACAGTGAACGGGCCACTACCCCTCGATCAGCATGTTTTGTTTTACAGGTCTGTGTACAAATTATAGAAGTAACACTTCTCCATTATTACTAGTCTCGCAGTGATGCTTTTTGTGTAATCCAACTATCTTCATGCAATGATGCAGTTTTTAAAGAATCATTTATCGACCTATCTTTATCCCTCAATATATACGGACACTTACGTCTTCTACCATATGCGGTCCCGTTAATTATCCTACAAAAAATATGAGGATTTATCCCATGGCTAGCTACATTTT
>JAWQFJ010030409.1:35000-40000 GCA_034096865.1 Theodoxus fluviatilis | reverse complement strand
TTGGTTTTTGCGCCCACACAAATTGCCCCGTATCTGTGTATTGTGGCTGCGCAGCTGTGCGACCCATGAGGCAGACTGAAGCGTTTGTCTTGCTGTTTGTGGCGAGGTGCGGCAGTTTACACTCACGATCATCCATACATCCCTTGTCAGTTCGCACACAATCAGTGACTTGGTGTTTCTTTGTGGCGCAAACATCTCCGAGTTAGGAGCTTCTTCGCCTCCGCTGGGAGACTGAGTGTGAGGGGAGATAACTGTTGTCGCTACACCCACGGTCCTCACCTGCTAGCTTTGACTGAGGGGTTGCACAGCCCGCCATGCGTTTTTCCTTGCCAGAGACAGCTTGCCTTGCCAGAGGCAGCCTGCCTTGCCAGAGATAGCCTGCCTTGCCAGAGACAGCTTGCCTTGCCAGAGATAGCCTGCCTTGCCAGAGACAGCTTGCCTTGCCAGAGACAGCCTGCCTTGCCAGAGACAACTCGCCTTGCCAGAGACAGTTCGCCTTGCCAGAGACAGTTCGCCTTGCCAGAGTCAGCTTGCCTTGCCAGAGACAACTTGCCTTGCCAGAGACAACTTGCCTTGCCAGAGGCAGATCGCCTTGCCAGAGGCAGTTCGCCTTGCCAGAGTCAGCTTGCCTTGCCAGAGTCAGCTTGCCTTGCCAGAGAGTCAGCTTGCCTTGCCAGAGACAACTTGCCTTGCCAGAGGCAGATCGCCTTGCCAGAGACAGTTCGCCATGCCAGAGTCAGCTTGCCTTGCCAGAGACAACTTGCCTTGCCAGAGACAGTTCGCCTTGCCAGAGACAGTTTGCCTTGCCAGAGTCAGCTTGCCTTGCCAGGGACATCTTACCTTGCCAGAGACAGCCTGCCTTGCCAGAGGCAGCTTGCTATGCCAGACGCAGATCGCCTTGCCAGACGTAGTTTGTTTTGCCAGGCACTGTTCGCCTTGCCAGAGACAGCTTGCCTTGCCAGAGCGTGAGAGACAGTTTGCCTTGCCAGAGACAGTTCGCCTTGCCAGAGACAGTTTGCCTTGCCAGAGACAGCCTGCCTTGCCAGAGACAGCTTGTCTTGCCAGAGCGTGAGAGACAGTTTGCCTTGCCAGAGGCAGCTCGCCTTGCCAGAGACAGTATGCATTGCCAGAGACAGCTTGCCTTGCCAGAGACAGTCACTGCTGACCTGGGCCTCCTACAGACTTCCAGCCCCACCATATCTCGTCCCAGCGTGCGTGTGATGTGTGCCGACGTAAAGGCGCCTGTGGAAGCAAACGACCTTGACGCTTGTCGACAGTGCTGCAAAATGGCGGCCTGTGGAAGCAAACGACCTTGACGCTTGTCGACAGTGCTGCAAAATGGCGGTCTCCAGGTGCTGGAACCGATTAACTCCCCGTGTTTTTCTTTTCTGTCTGGGAAGACATGAGGTCAATGGTCACTTCCGGCGTAAAGTGACGCGCCGCGAGCCAGACAGTGGCAAAACTATCCAGTGAGTGAGAGAAGAATGAGGAGATTTGGGGTTTTAGACGAGTGAGTGAGAGAAGAATGAGGAGATTTGGGGTCTTAGACGAGTGAGTGAGAGACCAACGAGGAGTTTTGGGGTTTTAGACGAGTGAGTGAGAGAAGAATGAGGAGATTTGGGGTTTTAGACGAGTGAGTGAGAGGCGAATGAGGAGATTTGGGGTTTTAGACGAGTGAGTGAGAGAAGAATGAGGAGATTAGGGGTTTTAGACGAGTGAGTGAGAGAAGAATGAGGAGATTTGGGGTTTTAGACGAGTGAGTGAGAGACAAACGAGGAGCTTTGGGGTTTTAGACGAGTGAGTGAGAGAAGAATGAGGAGATTTGGGGTTTTAGACGAGTGAGTGAGAGAAGAATGAGGAGATTTGGGGTTTTAGATGAGTGAGTGAGAGGCGAATGAGGAGTTTGGGGGTTTTAGACGAGTGAGTGAGAGAAGAATGAAGAGTTTTGGTGTTTTAGACGAGTGAGTGAGATAAAAGTGAGCAGCTATGGAGGATTAGACTGAAAAGCGTCGTACAGTACTTGTACAGTGCTTAGCAAACAGTTTGTTTGTTTTAGTTCTACCACAATCAGCGCTTAATGCGGGGCGCAGTTTTGAAGCTCTTGCAAGTCTGCATAATTGCATAGTCCAAATCCACTTCGCATCTTTCACACGCTTCATTCACCACGTTCTTTGACTGAAGCCGAAATAAGTATTTTTTTAAACCTCCAAGAGAGTCAATTGTCAATCCTGAACCTTGCCCCCTGCCCCCCCCTGTCCCCCCTGCCTCCTGCCCCCCGCCCCACTGCCCCCCCCCCCCCCCAGGCCTCCTCGCTTTTTGCTCCCATCACCAGCGTCTGCCGCCCTGACCCGTCACGGAATCCGCTCACAGGACAAAAGCAAATGTGAGTTATCTCCCCTCAGGGACGCAGGCTTGACAGGAAGTGATGAAGCGGCGAACAGCGACACCTAGCGTTGAAGCCAGCGTCCTTCCTCGATCTTGGCGTCATCAAAGTTTAATGCAGACGTCACGGACTCCTACCCATCACCGCGGTCAGACCCCCGGATGTTGTCTCCTGCCCACACCTGGCGGACGTGGTCCGAGAGGGCTCGGGCGTGAGTGTGCGTGCCGCTGTGAGGATCTGTGTCGGGTCACTCTGCAGCGATCTCGCGGCACGACCACTGTGCGTTGCTGTCTGCAGCTGCAATGTGCCAAGTGTGCAGCAGTGTGGCCTGCGTACAGCTGCAATGTACCAAGTGTGCATCAGTGTGGCCTGCGTACAGCTGCAATGTGCCAAGTGTGCAGCAGTGTGGCCTGCGTACAGCTGCAATGTGCCAAGTGTGCAGCAGTGTGGCCTGCGTACAGCTGCAATGTGCCAAGTGTGCAGTAGTGTGGCCTGCGTACAGCTGTAGTGTGCCAAGTGTGCAGCAGTGTGGCCTGCGTACAGCTGTAGTGTGCCAAGTGTGCAGCAGTGTGGCCTGCGTACAGCTGTAGTGTGCCAAGTGTGCAGTAGTGTGGCCTGCGTACAGCTGTAGTGTGGCCAGTGTGCAGCAGTGTTACCTGCGTACAGCTGTAGTGTGCCAATTGTGCAGCAGTGTGGCCTGCGCACAGCTGTAGTGTGGCCAGTGTGCAGCAGTGTTACCTGCGTACAGCTGTAGTGTGGCCAGTGTGCAGCAGTGTGGCCTGCGTACAGCTGTAGTGTGGCCAGTGTGCAGCAGTGTTGCCTGCGTACAGCTGTAGTGTGGCCAAGCTCTCGCTGTGTGCGTTGCGCTGTCATCACAGAACAGTTGTGGCGGCACCATTGAAAGAGGACGTGGAGTGGAATTGCACTCGATGCCCTCGCGTGTGTCGGCATGGGACTGGATCGCGCGACCCTGTGTTGCATGATGTAGCTCTGCGTTGCGTTACAGCGCGTTGTGTCGGACTGCACTGCATTGTGTTGCATGATGTAGCTCTGCGTTGCGTTACAGCGCGTTGTGTCGGACTGCACTGCAGTGGCTTGCATGATGTAGCTCTGCGTTGCGTTACAGCGCGTTGTGTCGGACTGCACTGCAGTGGCTTGCATGATGTAGCTCTGCGTTGCGTGACAGCGCGTTGTGTTGGACTGCACTGCATTGGCTTGCTTCATGGAAGATGCACGGTTTGCCCCAGTGGGGGATTCCACGCTTTTCACGTTTGCAAGACACCGAGACTTGAGGAAGACAACAGCAGTGGAAGGCAGCGAGCTCAGCAGTGGAAGGCAGCAAGCACAGCAGTGGAAGGCAGCGAGCACAGCAGTGGAAGACAGCGAGCACAGCAGTGGAAGACAGCGAGCACAGCAGTGGAAGGCAGCGAGCACAGCAGTGGAAGGCAGCGAGCACAGCAGTGGAAGGCAGCGAGCACAGCAGTGGAAGACAGCGAGCACAGCAGTGGAAGGCAGCGAGCACAGCAGTGGAAGGCAGCGAGCACAGCAGTGGAAGGCAGCGAGCACAGCAGTGGAAGGCAGCGAGCACAGCAGTGGAAGGCAGTGAGCACAGCAGTGGAAGACAGCGAGCACAGCAGTGGAAGGCAGCGAGCACGGCAGTGGAAGGCAGCGAGCATAGCAGTGGAAGGCAGCAAGTACGGCAGTGGAAGGCAGCGAGCACAGCACAGCAAGCACAGCAGTGGAAGGCAGCGAGCACAGCACAGCGAGCACAGCAGTGGAAGGCAGCAAGCACAGCAGTGGAAGGCAGCGAGCACAGCAGTGGAAGGCAGCGAGCACAGCAGTGGAAGGCAGCGAGCACGGCAGTGGAAGGCAGCGAGCACGGCAGTGGAAGGCAGCGAGCACGGCAGTGGAAGGCAGCGAGCACGGCAGTGGAAGGCAGCGAGCACAGCAGTGGAAGGCAGCGAGCACAGCAATGGAAGACAGCGAGCACGGCAGTGGAAGGCAGCGAGCATAGCAGTGGAAGGCAGCGAGCACAGCAGTGGAAGGCAGCGAGCACAGCAGTGGAAGGCAGCGAGCACGGCAGTGGAAGGCAGCGAGCATAGCAGTGAAGGCAGCGAGCACAGCAGTGGAAGGCAGCGAGCACAGCAGTGGAAGGCAGCGAGCACAGCAGTGGAAGGCAGCGAGCACAGCAGTGGAAGGCAGCGAGCACAGCAGTGGAAGGCAGCGAGCACAGCAATGGAAGGCAGCGAGCACAGCAGTGGAAGACAGCGACCACAGCAGTGGAAGACAGCGACCACAGCAGTGGAAGGCAGCAAGCAAGGCAGTGGAAGGCAGCAAGCACGGCAGTGGAAGGCAGCAAGAACGCCAGTGGAAGGCAGCGAGCACGGCAGAGTGCTCCATGCCACTGAAGAAGGAACATCCTTGCCTGCCGAGCACACTGCAGCACAACAGCCTGGATGCAGCACAACAGCCTGGATGCGGCACAACAGCCTGGATGCAGCACAACAGCCTGGATGCAGTGCAACAGCCTGGATGCCGAACAACAGCTTGGATGCGACACAACAGCCTGGATGCGGCACAACAGCCTGGATGCGGCACAACAGCCTGGATGCTGCAC
>JAWQFJ010030409.1:0-30000 GCA_034096865.1 Theodoxus fluviatilis | reverse complement strand
GGAAGAGAGAGACACGCGGGGCCGTGGAAGAGGGAGATACGCGGGGCCGTGGAAGAGGGAGACACGCGGGGCCATGGAAGAGGGAGATACGCGGGGCCGTGGAAGAGGGAGACACGCGGGGCCATGGAAGAGGGAGACACGCGGGGCCGTGGAAGAGGGAGATACGCGGGGCCGTGGAAGAGGGAGATACGCGGGGCCGTGGAAGAGGGAGACACGCGGGGCCATGGAAGAGGGAGACACGCGGGGCCGTGGAAGAGGGAGATACGTGGGGCCATGGAAGAGGGAGACACGCGGGGCCGTGGAAGAGGGAGACACGCGGGGCCGTGGAAAATGGCGACAGACGCATGTTGGGCTCCACCAAGAGCGTTGAGTGCTCGCCCTACAGGTCTGCTGGTGCAGTGACGTCACCAAGTCATGGGATCCAACGCCTGACCTCTGGGCTTTTGTCGCTTGTTTCGTCATTACCACGTCACGCGGACGACGCAAAGTATGTATGTGTATGTGTGTTTTTGCAAGCATGCGTGTATGTGTGTGCGCATATGTGTGTTTGTGCGTGTGCTTGCGTTCGCGCGCGCGCGTGTGTGTATGTATGTGTGTCCTTGTTGTTGCTAGTGCGAGAACACGTACAATGGGAGATTGTGTAAGAGGTTATCGCCTAGGCTAACTATAAATAACTTCTTGTGGGTCTCCACTTTCCGACGCTGCATGAAGTTGCTGCGAGAATCCATCCCACTTCAGGCTGCGCACTCCGCACTCAGACAGCTCCACGCCCGACATTTCCGCCTCCCGGATTGCCCACTCGCCACTCGTCACGGCTCCGTGGAAAGTCTGTCCGTGCTCTAGCCTCTTCCGCGCTGTTCTGGAGGCCTCCAACCTTCCTACGCCAGACCTCTTGTTAGGAGTGCTGTGACGTATTTTTCTGGGCTGCGTCAGCAGTGACGTCACAAGGTCCGAGACACGTAAATGGCTTGAGGGATAGAACGGGGGGTGGGTGGAGGGGGGGGGGGTGGGGGGGGGGGGGGGGGTGATGGAAAGAAGATGAAGTGGGAAGGGAAAACAAGAAAAGAGAGAGACAAACAGGGCAAGACATGAAGCATAAAAGAAAAAGAGACGAAGGAGATTTGAGGAGGCACACTTGCGCAAGGGGAGAATGTCTTCTACAACTGGCGAGGCGCTGCGGTGGTCTGGCATGAAGTGCACACAGGTCTGCCATGCCTTGCTCTGTTGCCTTGACCTGTCGTGACCTTGTGACGTGAACTCCTTCCTGGCAGGTGATGCAAACGTTCCTGTACAAGGCATGGTCATCCACCCCGGAACCCACTCCACAGCACCGCTTCACCCACTCCACAGCACCGCTTCACCCACTCCACAGCACCGCTTCACCCACTCTACAGCACCGCTTCACCCACTCCACAGCACCGCTCCACCCACTCCACAGCACCGATCCACCCACTCCACAGCACCGCTCCACCCACTCCACAGCACCGCTTCACCCTCTCCACAGCACCGCTTCACCCACTCCCCAGCACCGCTTCACCCACTCCACAACTTCGCGCTCCACCCACTCCACAGCACCGCTCCACCCACTCCACAGTACCGCTCCACCCACTCCACAGCACCGCTCCACCCACTCCACAGCACCGCTCCACCCACTCCACAGCACCGCTCCACCCACTCCACAGTACCGCCCCACCCACTCCACAGTACGGCTTCTTGTTTGTTTATTTATTATTTACTTATTCATTCATTATTCGTCATCCAGACTGTTTCTCACCGAGACCACATTTGTCATCCCACGGACCCCCGAGTTCTGCCTGTTTCCCGGCCCCACGTTCTGCTCTGCAGGGTTGGGGTGGGGATCGAGGGAGCAAGACGGTTGAGAGCCATGCATGGAGGGGGAGTTACAGCACGGGAGTGAAACTTTGACCCCAAGATGCGACTCAGGCGACCCCAGGTCAAGTCAGGTCAGGGCGTCAACTCAGAGCCGCTGAGCTCTTCAGGGAAGAAGTCCGACAAGTACGAGAGGAGTGCGCGTCTGCAAAAAGTTGGCGCCAGATTTGGCCTCCCGTGACGGCCCTGAGGAGGAAAGAACTCAGACAAAAAGGCCGGGCCGTGACGGTCCTGAGGAGGAAAGAACTCAGGCAACAAGGCCGGGCCGTGGGGCGCAGAACTCACACCACCAGCGGCCTCCATGCCGCTCTGGAACCGCCACGCGAGGCCGTCACCACGGTGCGACGGAAAAAGAGAGGGAGGGATAGAAAAAGAAGGAAATGGAGAGAAAGATTGGGGGAGGAGACATGAGAGGCAAAGAAGGAAGAGAGAAAGATTGGCGGAGGAGACAGGAGAGGCAAAGAAGGACGAGAGAAAGATTGGGGGAGGAGACATGAGAGGCAAAGAAGGAGAAGAGAAAGGGTGGAGCGAGACAGGAGAGGCAACGAAGGAGGAGAGAAAGAAGGAGGGACAACTGTGAAGGAATACCACAATAGCGCAGTGGGGCCCGTCAGTTCTTTTTCGTGGATTTTTCGTTGCCATAGCAACAGAAAGGAAGATACCGCTGTGTGTGTCATAATGTTCATCAGGGAAACTTTGAGATCACGCATAAAAAATCATCACTGGAGGAGACCCCCCCTGGCCAGTGTGCCGGTCCAAAGTCCACAGCAGCAGGCAGCCACTGCCTCACAGAAAGGCGCCGCCATCTTGCCCCGAGTTTTCTCCAGGAACGAAAGCGAGGCTCCAGGCCTGGCTTTCCACCACGACAATCCCGAGAATGACCTGGCTCATGAATAAGGCTGAAATGGTCGAAGTCGGTGGTTATTCTGACCTTTGACCGCACCCGCCACTCCGCCTGACTGACTTCGCACGCCCGGGGAGTTATGCTAAGATCCGGCCGCGTTAATGTATCTGTGTTTTGTGACAAACGTCTTGCTCGGCGGTACTGTACTCCATGCACCTTAACGGTCCGCGTGATTCGGGTGTAATCTTAAGCTAAACGACGTTTCTTGGCAGTATTACACCCGAATCACGCGGAGCACAACATTTGCGCAGCTGAGTGCGAGCTGAGTGCATAATCTGGGTCACGTAGCGGCGTCCATTTTCAAGGCTCGTGATTGGCTGACTCAAAGCCAGGTCATTCTCGGGTTTTTCACCCTCTTGTGCAGAGCAGGCTTTGGTGACCACGTGACTTGGGAAGCTTAGTTCCGGCCGTCCAAATCGGCCTGCAGGGCACCCGCCCTCACTGAGAGTGAGCCAGGACGGGTCCCCCTCCACGTCCTGGTACGAGATGCCTGGCGTGCTGATGTGCTCTCCTGCTGCTGTCCGCCTGCAGGGCACCCGCCCTCACTGAGAGTGAGCGAGGACGGGTCCCCCTCCACGTCCTGGTACGAGATGCCTGGCGTGCTGATGTGCTCTCCTGCTGCTGTCCGCCTGCAGGGCACCCGCCCTCACTGTGAGTGAGCCAGGACTGCTCCCCCTCCACGTCCTGGTACGAGATGCCTGGCGTGCTGCTGTGCACTCCTGCTGCTGTCCGCCTGCAGGGCACCACAAGTCCGCCTTAGTCTCCTCCAAGTAGAATTCAGTAGAATGCGTCAAGGTGGCAGTGCGCCCCTCTAAACTTTCTGGAGCAACTCTGCCTTGCCTGGTCGCCATTTACAAGGGTCTAGCAACGCCAGTTCGGACTTGCCTTTCCAGGGAATGGCCGCCCACGCGTTGGCAGCCAGGTCCGTGCCACGCCACTCACAGGTTTCACCTTGGAAGCTGGAGTACAAAGTGTCCGCTGCTGTCGCCTGGATGTTCTGGTGCTCGACCCGCGCCACTGCAGAGGTGTGTGTGAGAGAGACTGGCGCACCAGCCCTTCGCGCACTGAGCCACTGCAGAGGTGTGTGTGAGAGAGACTGGCGCACCACTTCGCGCACTGAACCACTGCAGAGGTGTGTGTGAGAGAGACTGACGCACCAGCTCTTCGCGCACTGAGCCACTGCAGAGGTGTGTGTGAGAGAGACTGGCGCACCACTTCGCGCACTGAACCACTGCAGAGGTGTGTGTGAGAGAGACTGACGCACCAGCCCTTCGCGCACTGAGCCACTGCAGAGGTGTGTGTGAGAGAGACTGACGCACCAGCCCTTCGCGCACTGAACCACTGCAGAGGTGTGTGTGAGAGAGACTGACGCACCAGCCCTTCGCGCACTGAGCCACTGCAGAGGTGTGTGTGAGAGAGACTGACGCACCAGCCCTTCGCGCACTGAACCACTGCAGAGGTGTGTGTGAGAGAGACTGACGCACCAGCCCTTCGCGCACTGAACCACTGCAGAGGTGTGTGTGAGAGAGGCTGACGCACCAGCCCTTCGCGCACTGAACCACTGCAGAGGTGTGTGTGAGAGAGGCTGACGCACCAGCCCTTCGCGCACTGAGCCTCTGCAGAGGCTTGTGAGAGAGACTGACGCACCAGCCCTTCGCGCACTGAACCTCTGCAGAGGCTTGTGTGAGAGAGACTGACGCACCAGCCCTTCGCGCACTGAGCCACTGCAGAGGTGTGTGTGAGAGAGAGACGCACCAGCCCTTCGCGCACTGAGCCACTGCAGAGGTGTGTGTGAGAGAGACTGACGCACCAGCCCTTCGCGCACTGAACCTCTGCAGAGGCTTGTGTGAGAGAGACTGACGCACCAGCCCTTCACGCACTGAGGCACTGCAGCTGCTGTCTGCAACTGTCAAGATGTCTTTTTACCACGAACGGAGAACAAAACGTTTTTGAAGCAAATGTCTGTACTGGGTTAAGTAGCAGTTCCCAAGACGAAAACACATCAAATGTTTAGGGTCGTACACCTAGAGTCAAGCAGAAGTCTAGAATGATTTTACATCTCACCAGTGAATATTTGTACTCCCTGTTCAAGTAGAGGTCGAGTATGATTTTACATCTCACCAGTGAAAATGTGTACTCCCCGGGCACAGAAAGCGAGAGAAAGAAGAGGAGAAGAAAAAGTCAGGACAGGAGAACGAATCAAGGAAGTAGGGATAAATTACAGTAAGCAGAAATCAAGTTGCTTTGCTTTCATCCGTTCTGTCTGTCTGTGTGTCTGTCTGTGTGTCTGTCTGTCTGTGTGTCTGTCTGTCTGTCTGTCTGTCTGTCTGTCTGTCTGTCTCTCTCTCTCTCTCTCTCTCTCTCTCTCTCCTCTCTCTCTCTCTCTCTCTCTCTCTCTCCCTTTCTCTCTCCCTCTCTCTCTTACTCTCACTCTCCCTCCCTTACTCTTCCTCTCTCCCTCCCTCCCTCCCTCCCTCCCTCCCTCCCTCCCTCCCTCCCTCCCTCCCTCCCCTCCCCTCCCTCCCTCCCTCCCCCCTCCCAGCACACAGTCAAGTCCAGGGCAGTAAGGCGAGGAGACAAAAGTTGACATCTCGCTCGGCGGAACCGGAAACCCCAACAGACAACGATAACCATCTTCCACAATCCCTCGCGATCTCGGAACTTCCGGCAGAGTCTCAAATCGATTGCGCCTCCTTGCACCTCAGTGTTGCCAGATCGCCCTCGTTCCTCCTGAAACCCTTCCCTCTGAATCTTGCTCCCACCCACTCCCACCCCAACCCATCATCCTCACCCACCCCATCATCCCCATCATCCTCGTCCCCCCCCCTCCCCCCCCCCTCACTCCCACACCCATTCCCCATCCCCCCGACCCCATCCCCCCGACCCCATCCCCACGCCCCATTCCTCCTCTAGCTTCCATGCGCCGCCTCCATACACCCAGTCTATCCACCTCTCTTGTGCTTCATTTTCCTCATTCCCTGCACGTGTGGACGTCTGCACACAGCTCATCTGAGATCTCCTGCCTGGTCTCTTCTGCAGAGACACATAGAATGCCCAGGGAAGAAAGGAAGGGGGTGAGGGGGTCAGAGAGAGTGAGAGAGAGAGAGAGAGAGAGAGAGAGACAGAGAGACAGAGAGAGAGAGAGAGAGACAGAGACAGAGAGAGAGAGAGAGACAGAGACAGAGAGGGAGAGGAGGAGAGAGAGAGAGAGGAGAGGAGAGAGAGACAGAGACAGAGAGGGAGAGAGAGAGAGCGAGGAGAGAGAGAGGAGACAGAGACAGAGACAGAGAGAGAGGAGAGACAGAGAGAGGGAGAGAGAGACATAGAGAGAGGGGAAGAGATGAGAAAGACGCGAAAGTAGAGAGAGGAGACAGAAAGAGAGGAGAGAGCGAGAGAGGAGAGAGAGGAGAGAAAGAGAGAGAGGGGAGAGAGAGAAGAGGGACAGAAGAGGGAGAGAGAGAGAGAGAGACATACAGAGGGAGCGAGAGGAGGGAGATCAGAGAGAGAGAGAGAGAGAAGAAGGATAAGAGACAGAAAAAGCGGAGAGAGAGGAGACAAGAGAGAGCTACAAGCAATGCGACGGGAGAGAGGGAGAGGACAGAGAGAGAGAGAGACAGAGTGGGAGCGCCGAGAGAGAGAGGTTGAGGGGGGTGGAGGAGACAGGAGAGAGAGATAAAGAGAGGAGAGAGAGAGGGGGGGGGGGGGAGGAGAGAGAGAGAGGAGTGAGGAGGGGAGAGGGGAGCGAAGAGAGATGGGGACGAGAGAGCAGCGAGAAAGAGAGAGAGCGAGAGAGAGAGAGAGAGAGAGAGAGAGAGAGAGAGAGAGAGAGAGAGAGAGAGAGGGAGACCGCAGAATCAGAAAGAGCTGCGTGAAAGAATGGCCAGTTCATTGAATTGTGAGGGGGGAAAAGTAGTGTGGTGAGGGTGAAGTGGTGGTAGTAGTGGTGATCGAAGGGGAATCTATGACGAATGGAGGTGAGAAAGATTCCGAAGAAGGGGAGGGGGTGGGGGAGCAAAAGAGGTGGGAGAGCAAAAGAGGAAGGGGGGAAAGAGAAGGTGAAGGGAGAGAGAGTAGAGAGAGGAGACGGTGGATGCTACAAGGAGGGTATGGAGGACGGCAGACGGTGGAGACTGTGGATGCTACAAGGAGGGTATGGAGGGCGGCAGACGGTGGAGACGGTGGATGCTACAAGGAGGGTATGGAGGACGGCAGACGGTGGAGACGGTGGGGGCAGCGAAAGCAGAACTGGGTCAGGGGCTGGCGTTACTAAGTGGTTCCCACTAACCCCGTCAGCTTAGTTCCAGCTCTGACGTAATCGCGCCCGTCACTCATGGACCGCTAGGTGAGGCTACCCTTTCTTGAGCGCCAGATTAGTTTTTTACGTGACATAGTTGATCGGTAACGTGAGCTTAGAGGGACCTGATTCATTACAGGTCCGCGCATTGCAAACGCCCTGTCGGAGACGTCGGCCATCTTTGGGGCCTGTGCCCGTCCCCAAGGCCAAAACGAAAATCCAGCAACAGCCTGACCTCGAATGGGACTTGGCATGCGATGGACTGGACCCTCGCAGGAGGAGCCAGAGTTCAGCAGGGAGACTCGTGGTTCGAGGCGGACGAAGAAGCAGACCGGAGGGCACAGGCGTGTCCTAAGTACGTCCTAGCGACGGGGGGGCCAGGCGCCCGGGTCAAGGGAGAGAAGGCGCTTGCCGGGCACGAGACTGATCCGTGTAAACAGCCGGGCCACTGCAGGAGTGGTGCTGCTCTCTGCAATGCCCACGAACCGGCTTATCCCTCGTGACCCACACGGCCCGTGCCTGCCCCTTATTTCTGTCTGCCCTCTCTTCGCCATCTCTTCTCGTGCGTCACACTCGCCTCATCTTCTTTCCCCCCCTCGATCTCTCTCTCTCTCTCTCTCTCCCTCTCTCTCGACTCTCTCATCTCCTTTCTCTCCCCTCCCCCCCCCCACCCCCCACTCTCCCGACCTGATGCCCGTCTGTATCTTATTTGTCTCCCTCTTCGTCTCTCCTTCAGGGTGTGCCCATGTGTAAAGTATATGTCCCTGCTGTATATTTACAGGTCTTCAAGCTTTTTTTCTGCCTCCCTCACCCCTGGCCAGTCACGTGGGCGAGCTAGAGAACCGTGTGTACACCTGCACTATGTGACTGCAGCTGTAACTCCATCTCTCTTTGTTGCGGGAGTGCACAGAGCCCATCAGATGGACGCAAGTCACCTACGTAGATGTGCTGGGCCCGTATTTACAACGGCGATTTCTATTTTTAACACTCGATTTATCCCCTAGCCCCGCGTTATCTTGATCGGCTAGATAAGGTACGCTCGTCAGAGGATCCTAGGTTGCGCTTTGCTATATATACTGGTTTCCAGCCAAGGGAGAGCGGAACAGGCAGTTGGAATCGTCTGAGTTTAGAGATAAATTGGAGTTAAAATAAATCGCCGATAAATCGCCGTTGTGAATACGGGCCCTGATGGGCTGGTGACCTTGACAATAAAAGTTAATCAGCCAGCAGCCAGCCAGCCAGCCAGCCAGCCAGCCAGTCAGTCAGTCAGTCAGTCACCTATATTATATAATTTCATCACAGTTTCGTTTAACTTTTTAAAATACCTTCCATTTCCGTGTCTCTACGATTTGCAACAAACGGGATGTGGTCAAACTGATTTTGACTGCAAAAGAGACAGGAAGGCCAAGGGCACTGAGTACAGGTGGACGCGACAGGTGGACGCGACAGGTGGACGCGACAGGTGGACAGCGAGGAGACAGCGAGGGGACAGCGAGGGACGGAGAGAAGAGGGAAGAGGAAGGCGATGGTGCCAGCACTGGAGGAGTGTAGCAGAGATCAGGAGAAAGGGACTGGAAGGGGGGTGGGCGAACGGAGAGGGGGCGACGAGAAGGGGGATTATGGTGGAGAGGGGGTGAGGGAGAAAACGGGGAGGGTCAGGACAGGGAGATAGCTACAGCTGGTGATGGAGCTGGAGCTGGAGCTGGAGTTAGAGCTGGAGCTGGAGATGGAGCTGGAGCTGGAGCTGGAGATGGAGCTGGAGCTGGAGCTGGAGCTGGAGTTAGAGCTGGAGCTGGAGCTGGAGCTGGAGCTGGAGCTGGAGCTGGAGCTGGAGCTGGAGATGGAGCTGGAGCTGGAGCTGGAGCTGGAGATGGAGCTGGAGATGGAGCTGGAGCTGGAGCTGGAGCTGGAGCTGGAGCTGGAGCTGGAGCTGGAGCTGGAGCTGGAGCTGGAGATGGAGCTGGAGCTGGAGCTGGAGCTGGAGATGGAGCTGGAGCTGGAGCTGGAGCTGGAGCTGGAGATGGAGCTGGAGATGGAGCTGGAGCTGGAGATGGAGCTGGAGCTGGAGATGGAGATGGAGCTGGAGCTGGAGCTGGAGCTGGAGCTGGAGCTGGAGCTGGAGCTGGAGATGGAGCTGGAGCTGGAGCTGGAGCTGGAGCTGGAGGTGGAGCTAGAGCTGGAGCTGGAGCTGGAGCTGGAGCTGGAGCTGGAGGTGGAGGTGGAGCTGGAGCTGGAGCTGGAGCTGGAGTTAGAGCTGGAGCTGGAGCTGGAGCTGGAGCTGGAGCTGGAGCTGGAGATGGAGCTGGAGCTGGAGCTGGAGCTGGAGATGGAGATGGAGCTGGAGATGGAGCTGGAGCTGGAGATGGAGCTGGAGATGGAGCTGGAGCTGGAGCTGGAGCTGGAGATGGAGCTGGAGCTGGAGATGGAGATGGAGCTGGAGCTGGAGATGGAGATGGAGGTGCCGATGGAACTGCTGCGTGCAATGAAGACCAGGAGACAAGTACGGCGAGAACGAAGGGAAGGCATCTGGGACGACACCGGAAGAGCGGGCAGGGAACAAAGGTCAGGTAGGTCACGCCAGGTCGGGTCGGGGTGAGACGGAAGTGTATGAAGAGTACCCGGATGGGGGTCAAGGCGTCCAATGACGTTACCCTGGTCTGGTGATCCCACTTCCTCTGGCAGCGGCCAGACTGGACAGTGGTCAGCCAGCGAAATACGGTGTTCCGCTCTGCCGAGTTGGCTTTGTCCGTGGCTAGGGTTAGCGTTGGCAGCGGTTCAAGAGCGTGCACTTTAATTGGGTTAGGCAAAAGCGTGGGAGTGAGGGACCCAGACTTGCATCATTTTGGCGGGAAACTCAGTGCGGACTGACCACAGGGGGCGCGAGTGCAGATAAAGGGAGACAACGCGGGGAAGCACGGACAATGCAGTGTGGGAGGGCGGCCCTTGACCAAGAGGAGAGATCTTTCCAGTTCTTCCTCGTGCGTCGCTCCTTGTAGCGGCGTGCGTTCTCTGTGACCGTGATGTTCCTGAGTGGCTGTCTGTCTCTTGTGTGACTGTCTGTCTCTTGTGTGGCTGTCTGTCTCTTGTGTGGCTGTCTGTCTCTTGTGTGACTGTCCGTCTCTTGTGTGGCTGTCTGTCTCCTGTGTGACTGTCTGTCTTCTGTGTGACTGTCCGTCTCTTGTGTGGCTGTCTGTCTTCTGTGTGACTGTCCGTCTCTTGTGTGGCTGTCTGTCTTCTGTGTGGCTGTCTGTCTCCTGTGTGGCTGTCTGTCTCTTGTGTGACTGTCTGTCTTCTGTGTGGCTGTCTGTCTCTTGTGTGACTGTCCGTCTCCCGTGTGGCTGTCTGTCTCTTGTGTGACTGTCTGTCTTCTGTGTGGCTGTCTGTCTCCTGAGTGGCTGTCCGTCTCCTGTGTGTCTGTCTGTCTCCTGTGTGGCTGTCTGTCTTCTGTGTGGCTGTCCGTCTCATGTGTGGCTGTCTGTCTCTTGTGTGGCTGTCTGTCTCCTGAGTGGCTATCTGTCTCCTGTGTGGCTGTCTGTCTCTTGTGTGACTGTCCGTCTCCTGAGTGGCTGTCAGTCTCCCGTGTGGCTGTCTGTCTCTTGTGTGGCTGTCTGTCTCCTGTGTGGCTGTCCGTCTCCTGTGTGGCTGTCTGTCTCCTGTGTGGCTGTCTGTCTCTTGTGTGGCTGTCTGTCTCCTGTGTGGCTGTCTGTCTCTTGTGTGGCTGTCTGTCTCCTGTGTGGCTGTCTGTCTCATGTGTGGCTGTCTGTCTCTTGTGTGGCTGTCTGTCTCCTGTGTGGCTGTCCGTCTCCTGTGTGGTTGTCTGTCTCTTGTGTGGCTGTCTGTCTCTTGTGTGGCTGTCCGTCTCCTGTGTGACTGTCCGTCTCCTGAGTGGCTGTCCGTCTCTTGTGTGGCTGTCTGTCTCTTGTGTGACTGTCCGTCTCCCGTGTGGCTGTCTGTCTCTTGTGTGACTGTCTGTCTTCTGTGTGGCTGTCTGTCTCCTGAGTGGCTGTCTGTCTCCTGAGTGGCTGTCCGTCTCCTGAGTGGCTGTCCGTCTCCTGTGTGGCTGTCTCTCTCCTGTGTGGCTGTCCGTCTCCTGTGTGGCTGTCTGTCTTCTGTGTGGCTGTCTGTCTCCTGAGTGGCTGTCTGTCTCCTGTGTGGCTGTCTGTCTCCTGTGTGACTGTCCGTCTCCCGTGTGGCTGTCTGTCTCTTGTGTGACTGTCCGTCTCCTGAGTGGCTGTCCGTCTCCCGTGTGGCTGTCTGTCTCTTGTGTGACTGTCCGTCTCCTGAGTGGCTGTCTGTCTCCCGTGTTGCTGTCTGTCTCTTGTGTGGCTGTCCGTCTTCTGTGTGGCTGTCCGTCTCCTGTGTGGCTGTCCGTCTTTTGTGTGACTGTCCGTCTCCTGTGTGACTATCTGTCTTTTGTGTGGCTGTCTGTCTCCTGAGTGGCTGTCGGTCATCTGTGTGGCTGTCCGTCTTTTGGGTGACTGTCCGTCTCCTGTGTGGCTGTCCGTCTTTTGTGTGACTGTCCGTCTCCTGTGTGGCTGTCTGTCTTTTGTGTGACTGTCCGTCTCCTGTGTGGCTGTCTGTCTTTTGTTTGGCTGTCCGTCTCCTGAGTGGCTGTCGGTCATCTGTGTGGCTGTCCGTCTTTTGTGTGACTGTCCGTCTCCTGTGTGGCTGTCCGTCTTTTGTGTGACTGTCCGTCTCCTGTGTGGCTGTCCGTCTTTTGTGTGGCTGTCCGTCTCCTGTGTGGCTGTCCGTCTACTGTGTGGCTATGTGTCTCCTGTAATGCTGTCTGCCTCCTGTGTGGCTGTCCGTCTCTTCTGTGACTGTCCGTCTCTTGTGTGACTGTCCGTCTCCTGAGTGGCTGTCGGTCATCTGTGTGGCTGTCTGTCTCCTGAGTGGCTGTCTGTCTCTTGTGTGGCTGTCTGTCTCCTGTGTGGCTGTCCGTCTCCTGTGTGGCTGTCTGTCTTCTGTGTGGCTGTCTGTCTCCTGTGTGGCTGTCAGTCTCCTGAGTGGCTGTCCGTCTCATGTGAGGCTGTCTGTCTCCTGAGTGACTGTCCGTCTCATGTGTGGCTGTCTGTCTCCTGAGTGACTGTCCGTCTCATGTGAGGCTGTCTGTCTCCTGAGTGACTGTCCGTCTCATGTGAGGCTGTCTGTCTCCTGAGTGACTGTCCGTCTCATGTGTGGCTGTCTGTCTCCTGTGTGGCTGTCTGTCTCCTGAGTGGCTCTCTGTCTCCCGTGTGGCTGTCTGTCTCCTGTGTGGCTGTCCGTCTTCTGTGTGGCTGTCTGTCTCCTGTGTGGCTGTCTGTCTCCTGTGTGGCTGTCTGTCTCCTGTGTGGCTGTCCGTCTCCTGTGTGGCTGTCTGTCTTCTGTGTGGCTGTCTGTCTCCTGAGTGGCTGTCCGTCTCATGTGAGGCTGTCTGTCTCCTGTGTGGCTGACTGTCTCCTGAGTGGCTGTCCGTCTCATGTGAGGCTGTCTGTCTTCTGTGTGGCTGTCTGTCTCCTTCGTGGCTGTCTGTCTTTTGTGCGGCTGTCTGTCTCCCGTGTGGCTGTCTGTCTTTTGTGCGGCTGTCCGTCTCTTGTCGTCACCACTGGAATGTATGGGAAGTCATCAACATTCAAAATCTGATTCTTCGCATTTGCTCCTCTCTGTCTGTCTGTCTGTCTGTCTGTCTGTCTGTCTGTCTGTCTGTCTGTCTGTCTGTCTGTCTGTCTGTCTGTCTGTCTGTCTGTCTGTCTGTCTGTCTCTCTGTCTCTGTCTCTGTCTGTCTCTCTCTCTCTCTCTCTCTCTCTCTCTCTCTCTCTCTGAAAAGTTGAATTTCCGTCCATTGATTGCGGTCTTCAGAAAATTTGAGGCTTACAGGTATTACAGGTAAGTATTACAGGTAAGTATTACAGGTAAGTATTACAGGTAAGTATTACAGGTAAGTATTACAGGTAAGTATTTGTTGCGAGTCGTAAATGATTGGTAAAAGTATCAACTCGTATTTCATTATTGCATGGTTTCATGTTAATTAAGAAGTGTTTTTGCAACTTTATCTGGCTTTTACATTTAGTGTTGAACTAGAAGTGTGGCTGTCACTACTGGTAACAAAATATAATAATGTTGTGTTCATTCATTAGCTTTGTTCTTGTTCGAACTAGGATTCTGATGGCTCCTCTCACGATTTCCAGGAACCGCCTCTCAGCCAAGGAGAAGATGGCGGCAGCGCAAAATAAGGTGCAGCTGGACTGAACACAGCAAGAGCGAAGCAGGAGAGCCAGTCACTCCATCCCTGTCGTGCCCCTGACCATGTCCTGTCCATATCCCTGTCCATATCCCTGTCCATATCCCTGTCCATATCCCTCTCCATATCCCTGTCCACATCCCTGTCCATATCCCTGTCCATATCCCTGTCCATGTCCCTGTCTGTGTCCCTGTCCATATCCCTGTCCATATCCCTGTCCATATCCCTGTCCATATCCCTGTCTGTGTCCCTGTCCATATCCCTGTCCGAATCCCTGTCCGTATCCCTGTCTGTGTCCCTGTCCATATCCCTGTCCATATCCCTGTCTGTGTCCCTGTCCATATCCCTGTCCATGTCCCTGTCCATATCCCTGTCCATATCCCTGTCCGTGTCCCTGTCCATGTCCCTGTCCATATCCCTGTCCGTGTCCCTGTCCATATCCCTGTCTGTGTCCCTGTCCATATCCCTGTCTGTGTCCATGTCCATATCCCTGTCTGTGTCCCTGTTCATATCCCTGTCCATATCCCTGTCCATATCCCTGTCCATATCCCTGTCCATATCCCTGTCCATATCCCTGTCCATATCCCTGTCCATATCCCTGTCCATATCCCTGTCCATGTCCCTGTCCATGTCCCTGTCCATATCCCTGTCCATATCCCTGTCCATATCCCTGTCCATATCCCTGTCCATATCCCTGTCCATATCCCTGTCCATATCCCTGTCCATATCCCTGTCCATGTCCCTGTCCATGTCCCTGTCCATATCCCTGTCCATGTCCCTGTCTGTGTCCCTGTCCATATCCCTGTCTGTGTCCCTGTCCATATCCCTGTCCATGTCCCTGTCCATATCCCTGTCCGTGTCCCTGTCCATATCCCTGTCTGTGTCCCTGTCCATATCCCTGTCCATGTCCCTGTCCATATCCCTGTCTGTGTCCCTGTCCATATCCCTGTCTGTGTCCCTGTCCATATCCCTGTCCATGTCCCTGTCCATATCCCTGTCTGTGTCCCTGTCCATGTCCCTGTCTGTGTCCCTGTCCATATCCCTGTCTGTGTCCCTGTCCATATCCCTGTCCATGTCCCTGTCCATATCCCTGTCTTTGTCCCTGTCCATATCCCTGTCCATGTCCCTGTCCATATCCCTGTCTGTGTCCCTGTCCATATCCCTGTCTGTGTCCCTGTCCATATCCCTGTCTGTGTCCCTGTCCATATCCCTGTCTGTGTCCCTGTCCATATCCCTGTCTGTGTCCCTGTCCATATCCCTGTCTGTGTCCCTGTCCATATCCCTGTCTGTGTCCCTGTCCATATCCCTGTCTGTGTCCCTGTCCATATCCCTGTCCATATCCCTGTCCATATCCATGTCCATATCCCTGTCTGTGTCCCTGTCCATATCCCTGTCCATATCCCTGTCTGTGTCCCTGTCCATATCCCTGTCTGTGTCCCTGTCCATATCCCTGTCTGTGTCCCTGTCCATATCCCTGTCCATATCCCTGTCTGTGTCCCTGTCCATATCCCTGTCCATATCCCTGTCTGTGTCCCTGTCCATATCCCTGTCCATATCCCTGTCTGTGTCCCTGTCCATATCCCTGTCCATATCCCTGTCTGTGTCCCTGTCCATATCCCTGTCCATATCCCTGTCTGTGTCCCTGTCCATATCCCTGTCCATATCCCTGTCTGTGTCCCTGTCCATATCACTGTCCATATCCCTGTCTGTGTCCCTGTCCATATCCCTGTCTGTGTCCCTGTCCATATCCCTGTCCATATCCCTGTCCATATCCCTGTCCATATCCCTGTCTGTGTCCCTGTCCATATCCCTGTCCATATCCCTGTCTGTGTCCCTGTCCATATCCCTGTCCATATCCCTGACTGTGTCCCTGTCCATATCCCTGTCCATATCCCTGTCCATATCCCTGTCTGTGTCCCTGTCCATATCCCTGTCTGTGTCCCTGTCCATATCCATGTCCATATCCCTGTCCATATCCCTGTCTGTGTCCCTGTCCATATCCCTGTCTGTGTCCCTGTCCATATCCCTGTCCATATCCCTGTCCATATCCCTGTCCATATCCCTGTCCATATCCCTGTCCATATCCCTGTCCATATCCCTGTCCATATCCCTGTCCATATCCCTGTCCATATCCCTGTCCATATCCCTGTCCATATCCCTGTCCATATCCCTGTCCATATCCCTGTCCATATCCCTGTCTGTGTCCCTGTCCATGTCCCTGTCCATATCCCTGTCCATGTCCCTGTCTGTGTCCCTGTCCATATCCCTGTCTGTGTCCCTGTCCATATCCCTGTCCATGTCCCTGTCCATATCCCTGTCCATGTCCCTGTCCATATCCCTGTCTGTGTCCCTGTCCATATCCCTGTCCATGTCCCTGTCCATATCCCTGTCTGTGTCCCTGTCCATATCCCTGTCTGTGTCCCTGTCCATATCCCTGTCCATGTCCCTGTCCATATCCCTGTCTGTGTCCCTGTCCATGTCCCTGTCTGTGTCCCTGTCCATATCCCTGTCTGTGTCCCTGTCCATATCCCTGTCCATGTCCCTGTCCATATCCCTGTCTTTGTCCCTGTCCATATCCCTGTCTGTGTCCCTGTCCATATCCCTGTCTGTGTCCCTGTCCATATCCCTGTCTGTGTCCCTGTCCATATCCCTGTCTGTGTCCCTGTCCATATCCCTGTCCATGTCCCTGTCCATATCCCTGTCTGTGTCCCTGTCCATATCCCTGTCTGTGTCCCTGTCCATATCCCTGTCCATATCCCTGTCTGTGTCCCTGTCCATATCCCTGTCTGTGTCCCTGTCCATATCCCTGTCTGTGTCCCTGTCCATATCCCTGTCTGTGTCCCTGTCCATATCCCTGTCTGTGTCCCTGTCCATATCCCTGTCTGTGTCCCTGTCCATATCCCTGTCTGTGTCCCTGTCCATATCCCTGTCCATATCCCTGTCCATATCCCTGTCCATATCCCTGTCTGTGTCCCTGTCCATATCCCTGTCCATATCCCTGTCTGTGTCCCTGTCCATATCCCTGTCCATATCCCTGTCTGTGTCCCTGTCCATATCCCTGTCTGTGTCCCTGTCCATATCCCTGTCTGTGTCCCTGTCCATATCCCTGTCCATATCCCTGTCTGTGTCCCTGTCCATATCCCTGTCCATATCCCTGTCTGTGTCCCTGTCCATATCCCTGTCCATATCCCTGTCTGTGTCCCTGTCCATATCACTGTCCATATCCCTGTCTGTGTCCCTGTCCATATCCCTGTCTGTGTCCCTGTCCATATCCCTGTCCATATCCCTGTCCATATCCCTGTCCATATCCCTGTCCATATCCCTGTGTGTCCCTGTCCATATCCCTGTCCATATCCCTGTCTGTGTCCCTGTCCATATCCCTGTCCATATCCCTGACTGTGTCCCTGTCCATATCCCTGTCCATATCCCTGTCCATATCCCTGTCTGTGTCCCTGTCCATATCCCTGTCTGTGTCCCTGTCCATATCCCTGTCCATATCCCTGTCCATATCCCTGTCTGTGTCCCTGTCCATATCCCTGTCTGTGTCCCTGTCCATATCCCTGTCCATATCCCTGTCCATATCCCTGTCTGTGTCCCTGTCCATATCCCTGTCTGTGTCCCTGTCCATATCCCTGTCCATATCCCTGTCCATATCCGTGTCCATATCCCTGTCTGTGTCCCTGTCCATATCCCTGTCCATATCCCTGTCTGTGCCTCTGTCCACATCCCTGTCCATATCCCTGTCTGTGTCCCTGTCCATATCCCTGTCTGTGTCCCTGTCCATATCCCTGTCCATATCCCTGTCTGTGTCCCTGTCCATATCCCTGTCCATATCCCTGTCTGTGTCCCTGTCCATATCCCTGTCCATATCCCTGTCCATATCCCTGTCTGTGTCCCTGTCCATATCCCTGTCCATATCCCTGTCTGTGTCCCTGTCCATATCCCTGTCCATATCCCTGTCCATATCCCTGTCTGTGTCCCTGTCCATATCCCTGTCCATATCCCTGTCTGTGTCCCTGTCCATATCCCTGTCTCGGTCCCTGTCCATGTCCCTGTCCATATCCCTGTCTGTGTCCCTGTCCATATCCCTGTGCATATCCCTGTCCATATCCCTGTCCATATCCCTGTCCGTGTCCTGTCCATATCCCTGTCCATATCCCTGTCTGTGTCCCTGTCCATATCCCTGTCCATATCCCTGTCCATATCCCTGTCCATATCCCTGTCCATATCCCTGTCCATATCCCTGTCCATATCCCTCTCCATGTCCCTGTCCATGTCCCTGTCCATATCCCTGTCCATATCCCTGTCCATATCCCTGTCCATATCCCTGTCTGTGTCCCTGTCCATATCCCTGTCCATGTCCCTGTCCATATCCCTGTCCATATCCCTGTCCATATCCCTGTCCATATCCCTGTCCATATCCCTGTCCATGTCCCTGTCCATGTCCCTGTCCATATCCCTGTCCATATCCCTGTCCATATCCCTGTCCATATCCCTGTCCATATCCCTGTCCATATCCCTGTCTGTGTCCCTGTCCATATCCCTGTCCATATCCCTGTCCATGTCCCTGTCCATGTCCCTGTCCATATCCCTGTCCATATCACTGTCCATATCCCTGTCCATATCCCTGTCCATATCCCTGTCCGTGTCCCTGTCCATATCCCTGTCCATATCCCTGTCTATATCCCTGTCCGTGTCCCTGTCCATATCCCTGTCCATATCCCTGTCCATGTCCCTGTCCATGTCCCTGTCCATGTCCCTGTCCATATCCCTGTCCATATCCCTGTCCATGTCCCTGTCCATATCCCTGTCCATGTCCCTGTCCATGTCCCTGTCCATATCCCTGTCCATGTCCCTGTCCATATCCCTGTCCATATCCCTGTCCATATCCCTGTCCATATCCCTGTCGATATCCCTGTCCATATCCCTGTCCGTGTCCCTGTCCATATCCCTGTCCATATCCCTGTCCGTGTCCCTGTCCATATCCCTGTCCATATCCCTGTCCATATACCTGTCTGTGTCCCTGTCCATATGCCTGTCTGTGTCCATGTCTGTGTCCCTGTCCATATCCCTGTCCATATCCCTGTCTGTGTCCCTGTCCATATCCATGTCCATATCCCTGTCTGTGTCCATGTCTGTGTCCCTGTCCATATCCCTGTCCATATCCCTGTCCATATCCCTGTCCATATCCCTGTCCGCGTCCCTGTCCATATCCATGTCCGTATCCCTGTCCATATCCCTGTCTGTGTCCCTGTCCATATCCCTGTCCATATCCCTGTCCATATCCCTGTCCATATCCCTGTCCGTGTCCCTGTCCATATCCCTGTCCGTGTCCCTGTTCATATCCCTGTCCATATCCCTGCCCGTGTCCCTGTCCATATCCCTGTCCATATCCCTGTCTGTGTCCCTGTCCATATCCCTGCCCATATCCCTGTCCATATCCCTGTCCATATCCCTGTCCATATCCCTGTCCATATCCCTGTCCATATCCCTGTCTGTGTCCCTGTCTGTGTCCCTGTCCATATCCCTGTCCGTGTCCCTGTCCATGTCCCTGTCCATATCCCTGTCTGTGTCCCTGTCCGTGTCCTGTCCATATCCCTGTCCGTGTCCTGTCCATATCTCTGTCCATATCCCTGTCCGTGTCCCTGTCCATATCCCTGTCCATGTCCCTGTCCATATCCCTGTCCATATCCCTGTCCGTGTCCCTGTCCGTGTCCCTGTCCATATCCCTGTCCATATCCCTGTCCATATCCCTGTCCATATCCCTGTCCATATCCCTGTCCATATCCCTGTCCGTGTCCCTGTGCATGTCCCTGTCCATGTCCCTGTCCGTGTCCCTGTGCATATCCCTGTGCATATCCCTGTCCATATCCCTGTCCATATCCCTGTCCATATCCCTGCCCATATCCCTGTCCATATCCCTGTCCATATCCCTGTCCATATCCCTGTCCATGTCCCTGTCCATTTCCCTATCCATGTCCCTGTCCATATCCCTGTCCATATCCCTGTCTGTGTCCCTGTCTGTGTCCCTGTCCGTGTCCCTGTCCATATCCCTGTCCATATCCCTGTCCATATCCCTGTCCGTATCCCCGTCCATATCCCTGTCCATATCCCTGTCCATATCCCTGTCCATGTCCCTGTCCATATCCCTGTCCATATCCCTGTCCATATCCCTGTCCATATCCCTGTCCATATCCCTGTCCTTATCCCTGTCCATATCCCTGTCTATATCCCTGTCCATATCCCTGTCCGTGTCCTGTCCATATCCCTGTCCATATCCCTGTCCGTATCCCTGTCCGTGTCCTGTCCATATCCCTGTCCGTGTCATGTCCATATCCATGTCCATATCCCTGTCCGTGTCCCTGTCCATATCCCTGTCCGTGTCCTGTCCATATCCATGTCCATATCCCTGTCCGTGTCCTGTCCATATCCCTGTCCGTGTCCTGTCCACATCCCTGTCCGTGTCCTGTCCATATCCATGTCCATATCCCTGTCCATATCCCTGTCCATATCCCTGTCCATATCTTCGTCCATATCCCTGTCCCTATCCCTGTCCATATCCCTGTCTGTGTCCCTGTCCATATCCCTGTCCGTATCCCTGTCCATATCCCTGTCCCTATCCCTGTCCATATCCCTGTCCATATCCCTGTCCATATCCCTGTCCATGTCCCTGTCCATGTCCCTGCCCATATCCCTGGCCATATCCCTGTCCGTGTCCTGTCCATATCCCTGTCCATATCCCTGTCCATGTCCCTGTCCATGTCCCTGTCCATATCCCTGTCCATATCCCTGTCCGTGTCCTGTCCACATCCCTGTCCGTGTCCTGTCCATATCCCTGTCCATGTCCCTGTCCATATCCCTGTCCATATCCCTGTCCATATCCCTGTCCATATCCCTGTCCATATCCCTGTCTGTGTCCCTGTCCATACCCCTGTCCATATCCCTGTCTGTGTCCCTGTCCATATCCCTGTCCATATCCCTGTCCATATCCCTGTCCATATCCCTGTCCATATCCCTGTCCATATCCCTGTCTGTGTCCCTGTCCATATCCCTGTCCATGTCCCTGTCCATGTCCCTGTCCATGTCCCTGTCCATATCCCTGTGCATATCCCTGTCCATATCCCTGTCCATATCTCTGTCCATATCCCTGTCCATGTCCCTGTCCATGTCCCTGTCCATATCCCTGTCTATATCCCTGTCCATATCCCTGTCCATATCCCTGTCCGTGTCCCTGTCCATATCCCTGTCCGTGTCCCTGTCCATATCCCTGTCCGTGTCCCTGTCCATATCCCTGTCCATGTCCCTGTCCATGTCCCTGTCCATATCCCTGTCTATATCCCTGTCCATATCCCTGTCCCTATCCCTGTCTGTGTCCTTGTCCATGTCCCTGTCCATGTCCCTGTCCATGTCCCTGTCCATATCCCTGTCCATGTCCCTGTCCATATCCCTGTCCATATCCCTGTCCATATCCCTGTCCATGTCCCTGTCCATATCCCTGTCCATATCCCTGTCCATGTCCCTGTCCATATCCCTTATCATGTCCCTGTCCATGTCCCTGTCCATATCCCTGTCCATATCCCTGTCCATATCCCTGTCCATATCCCTGTCTGTGTCCCTGTCCATATCCCTGTCTGTGTCCCTGTCCATATCCCTGTCCATATCCCTGTCCATATCCCTGTCTGTGTCCCTGTCCATATCCCTGTCCATGTCCCTGTCCATATCCCTGTCCTTGTCCCTGTCCATGTCCCTGTCCATGTCCCTGTCCATATCCCTGTCCATATCCCTGTCCATATCCCTGTCCATATCCCTGTCCATATCCCTGTCCGTATCCCTGTCTGTGTCCCTGTCCATATCCCTGTCCATATCCCTGTTTATATCCCTGTCCATATCCCTGTCTGTGTCCCTGTCCATATCCCTGTCCGTGTCCCTGTCCATATCCCCGTCCATATCCCTGTCCATATCCCTGTCCATATCCCTGTCCATATCCCTGTCTGTGTCCTTGTCCATATCCCTGTCCATATCCCTGTCCATATCCCTGTCCATATCCCTGTCCATATCCCTGCCCATATCCCTGTCCATATCCCTGTCCATATCCCTGTCCATATCCCTGTCCATGTCCCTGTCCATTTCCCTATCCATGTCCCTGTCCATATCCCTGTCCATATCCCTGTCTGTGTCCCTGTCTGTGTCCCTGTCCGTGTCCCTGTCCATATCCCTGTCCATATCCCTGTCCATATCCCTGTCCGTATCCCCGTCCATATCCCTGTCCATATCCCTGTCCATATCCCTGTCCATGTCCATGTCCATATCCCTGTCCATATCCCTGTCCATATCCCTGTCCATATCCCTGTCCTTATCCCTGTCCATATCCCTGTCTATATCCCTGTCCATATCCCTGTCCGTGTCCTGTCCATATCCCTGTCCATATCCCTGTCCGTATCCCTGTCCGTGTCCTGTCCATATCCCTGTCCGTGTCATGTCCATATCCATGTCCATATCCCTGTCCGTGTCCCTGTCCATATCCCTGTCCGTGTCCTGTCCATATCCATGTCCATATCCCTGTCCGTGTCCTGTCCATATCCCTGTCCGTGTCCTGTCCACATCCCTGTCCGTGTCCTGTCCATATCCATGTCCATATCCCTGTCCATATCCCTGTCCATATCCCTGTCCATATCTTCGTCCATCATCCCTGTCCCTATCCCTGTCCATATCCCTGTCTGTGTCCCTGTCCATATCCCTGTCCGTATCCCTGTCCATATCCCTGTCCCTATCCCTGTCCATATCCCTGTCCATATCCCTGTCCATATCCCTGTCCATGTCCCTGTCCATGTCCCTGCCCATATCCCTGGCCATATCCCTGTCCGTGTCCTGTCCATATCCCTGTCCATATCCCTGTCCATGTCCCTGTCCATGTCCCTGTCCATATCCCTGTCCATATCCCTGTCCGTGTCCTGTCCACATCCCTGTCCGTGTCCTGTCCATATCCCTGTCCATGTCCCTGTCCATATCCCTGTCCATATCCCTGTCCATATCCCTGTCCATATCCCTGTCTGTGTCCCTGTCCATACCCCTGTCCATATCCCTGTCTGTGTCCCTGTCCATATCCCTGTCCATATCCCTGTCCATATCCCTGTCCATATCCCTGTCCATATCCCTGTCCATATCCCTGTCTGTGTCCCTGTCCATATCCCTGTCCATGTCCCTGTCCATGTCCCTGTCCATGTCCCTGTCCATATCCCTGTGCATATCCCTGTCCATATCCCTGTCCATATCTCTGTCCATATCCCTGTCCATGTCCCTGTCCATGTCCCTGTCCATATCCCTGTCTATATCCCTGTCCATATCCCTGTCCATATCCCTGTCCGTGTCCCTGTCCATATCCCTGTCCGTGTCCCTGTCCATATCCCTGTCCGTGTCCCTGTCCATATCCCTGTCCATGTCCCTGTCCATGTCCCTGTCCATATCCCTGTCTATATCCCTGTCCATATCCCTGTCCCTATCCCTGTCTGTGTCCTTGTCCATGTCCCTGTCCATGTCCCTGTCCATGTCCCTGTCCATATCCCTGTCCATGTCCCTGTCCATATCCCTGTCCATATCCCTGTCCATATCCCTGTCCATGTCCCTGTCCATATCCCTGTCCATATCCCTGTCCATGTCCCTGTCCATATCCCTTATCATGTCCCTGTCCATGTCCCTGTCCATATCCCTGTCCATATCCCTGTCCATATCCCTGTCCATATCCCTGTCTGTGTCCCTGTCCATATCCCTGTCTGTGTCCCTGTCCATATCCCTGTCCATATCCCTGTCCATATCCCTGTCTGTGTCCCTGTCCATATCCCTGTCCATGTCCCTGTCCATATCCCTGTCCATGTCCCTGTCCATGTCCCTGTCCATGTCCCTGTCCATATCCCTGTCCATATCCCTGTCCATATCCCTGTCCATATCCCTGTTCATATCCCTGTCCGTATCCCTGTCTGTGTCCCTGTCCATATCCCTGTCCATATCCCTGTTTATATCCCTGTCCATATCCCTGTCTGTGTCCCTGTCCATATCCCTGTCCGTGTCCCTGTCCATATCCCCGTCCATATCCCTGTCCATATCCCTGTCCATATCCCTGTCCATATCCCTGTCCATATCCCTGTCTGTGTCCTTGTCCATATCCCTGTCCATATCCCTGTCCATATCCCTGTCCATATCCCTGTCCATATCCCTGTCCATGTCCCTGTCCGTGTCCTGTCCATATCCCTGTCCGTGTCCTCTCCGTGTCCCTGTCCGTGTCCTGTCCGTGTCCTGTCCATATCCCTGTCCGTGTCCTGTCCGTGTCCTGTCCGTGTCCTGTCCATATCCCTGTCCGTGTCCCTGTCCGTGTCCTGTCCATATCCCTGTCCGTGTTCTGTCCATGGCTCTGTCCGTGTCCTGTCCGTGTCCTGTCCGTGTCCTGTCCATATCCCTGTCCGTGTTCTGTCCATGGCTCTGTCCGTGTCCTGTCCGTGTCCTGTCCGTGTCCTGTCCATATCCCTGTCCGTGTCCTGTCCGTGTCCTGTCCATATCCCTGTCCGTGTCCTGTCCGTGTCCTGTCCATATCCCTGTCCGTGTCCGTGTCCCTGTTCGTGCCACTGTCCGTGGCCCTGTCCGTGCCCACCGCCACAGCGTCACGAAACAAGGCTTGACTAGGACAATACCTGCACGTCATCACTTTTGTCTTCATCTCTTCCCTCTCAGTGTGCTTTACTCTAATGTTCGGTTCATCTATTTCTCATCTCTCTTCAGGAAGAGGATGAAGATGGCGCGACATCGATAACGGCGCCCAACATTGATCACCACAACGGCGAAGACGAAGAAGAAGAAGAAGAAGAAGAAGAAGAAGAAGAAGAAGAAAGAAGAAGAAGAAGAAGAAGAAGAAGAAGAAGAAGAAAGAAGGAAGAAGAAAGAAGAAGGACAAGGACAAGGACAAGGACAAGGAGAAGGAGAAGGAGAAGGAGAAGGAGAAGGAGCAGGAGCGGGAGAAGGAGAAGGAGCGGGAGCAGGAGCAGGAGCAGGATAAGGAGGAGGAGCAGGATAAGGAGGAGGAGGACGAGGAGGAGGAGGACGAGGAGGAGGAGGAGGAGGAGGACGAGGAGGAGGAGGAGGAGGAGGAGGAGGAGGAGGAGGAGGAGGAGGAGGAGGTGGAGGAGGAGGAGGAGGAGGGAGGAGGAGGAGGAGGAGGAGGAGGAGGAGGAGGAGGAGGAGGAGGAGGAGGAGGAGGAGGAGAGGAGGAGGAGGAGGAGGAGGAGGAGGAGGAGGAGGACGAGGAGAAGGAGGACGAGAAGGAGGAGGAGGAGGAGGAGGAGGAGGAGGAGGAGGAGGAGGAGGAGGAGGAGGAGGAGGAGGAGGAGGAGGAGGAGGAGGAGGAGGAGGAGGAGGAGGAGGAGGAGGAGGAGGAGGAGGAGGAGGAGGAGGAGGAGGAGGAGGAGGAGGAGGAGGAGGACGACGAGGAGGAGGAGGACGAGGACGAGGAGGAGGAGGACGAGGAGGAGGAGGAGGAGGAGGAAAAACAAGAAGAAGAAGGAGTAGGAGAAGGAGAAGGAGAAGGAGAAGGAGAAGGAGAAGGAGAAGGAGAAGGAGAAGGAGGAGGAGGAGGAGGAGGAGGAGGAGGAGGAGGAGGAGGAGGAGGAGGAGGAGGAGGAGGAGGAGGAGGAGGAGGAGGAGGAGGAGGAGGAGGAGGAGGAGGAGGAGGACGAGGAGGAGGAGGACGAGGACGAGGAGGAGGAGGAGGAGGAGGAGGAGGAGGAGGAGGAGGAGGAGGAGGAGGAGGAGGAGGAGGAGGAGGAGGAGGAGGAGGAGGAGGAGGAGGAAGAACAAGAAGAAGAAGGAGTAGGAGAAGGAGAAGGAGAAGGAGAAGGAGAAGGAGAAGGAGAAGGAGAAGGAGAAGGAGAAGGAGAAGGAGAAGGAGAAGGAGAAGGAGAAGGAGAAGGAGTAGAGTAGAAGAAGGAGAAGGAGAAGGAGAAGAATTGGGGTCCACACAGTGAACATTGTGCGGTTATCGTGTCGTGTGACGTCATACCACGCCACTCAGCACAGCAAGCCGCGATGACGTCATATCTTTAGAAAGAGTCAGTTTGCGCATGCCAGAGATCTTGGGCCAGAGCTCATCATTTATTCATGGCGACATCCCCCAGGCTGATGACATGTCTATGGCGACTTCCCCCAGGCTGACATATCTATGGCGACTTCCCCCAGGCTGACATATCTATGGTGACTTCCCCCAGGCTAACATATCTATGGCGACTTCCCCCAGGCTGACATATCTATGACGACTTCCCCCAGGCTGACATATCTATGGCGACTTCCCCCAGGCTGACATATCTATGGCGACTTCGTCCAGGATGACATATCTATGGCGACTTCCCCCAGGCTGACATGTCTATGGCGACTTCCCCCAGGCTGACATATCTATGGCGACTTCCCCCATGCTGACATGTCTATGGCGACTTTCCTCAGGCTGACATGTCTATGGCGACTTCCCCCAGGCTGATGAAATGTCTATGGCGACTTCCCCCAGGCTGATGACATATCTATGGCGACTTCCCCCAGGCTGACATATCTTTGGCGACTTCCCCCAGGATGACATGTCTTTGGCGACTTCCCCCAGGCTGATGACATATCTATGGCGACTTCCCCCAGGCTGATGACATATCTATGGCGACTTCCCCCAGGCTGATGACATATCTATGGCGACTTCCCCCAGGCTGACATATCTATGGCGACTTCCCCCAGGCTGATGACATATCTATGGCGACTTCCCCCAGGCTGATGACATATCTATGGCGACTTCCCCCAGGCTGACATATCTATGGCGACTTCCCCCAGGCTGACATATTTATGGCGACTTCCCCCAGGCTGACATATCTATGGCGACTTCCCCCAGGCTGACATATTTATGGCGACTTCCCCCAGGCTGACATATCTATGGCGACTTCGTCCAGGATGACATATCTATGGCGACTTCCCCCAGGCTGATGACATATCTATGGCGACTTCCCCCAGGCTGACATATCTATGGCGACTTCGTCCAGGATGACATATCTATGGCGACTTCCCCCAGGCTGATGACATATCTATGGCGACATTTACCTCAGGCTGATGACATGACTATGGCGACTTCCCCCAGGCTGACATATCTATTTCGACTTCCCCCAGGATGACATGTCTATGGCGACTTCCCCCAGGCTGACATATCTATGGCGACTTCCCCCAGGCTGACATATCTGTGGCGACTTCCCCCAGGCTGATGACATGTCTATGGCGACTTCCCCCAGGCTGATGACATATCTATGGCGACTTCCCCCAGGCTGATGACATATCTATGGCGACTTCCCCCAGGCTGACATATCTATGGCGACTTCCCCCAGGCTGACATGTCTATGGCGACTTCCCCCATGCTGACATGTCTATGACGACATCCCCCAGGCTGACATGTCTATGGCGACTTCCCCCAGGCTGACATGTCTATGGCGACTTCCCCCAGGCTGATGACATATATATGACGACTTCCCCCAGGCTGACATATCTATGACGACTTCCCCCAGGCTGACATGTCTATGGCGACTTCCCTCAGGCTGACATATCCATGGCGACTTCCCCCAGGCTGTCATATCTATGGCGACTTCCCCCAGGCTGACGACATGTCTATGGCGACTTCCCCCAGGCTGACATGTCTATGACGACATCCCCCAGGCTGACATGTCTATGACGACATCCCCCAGGCTGACATGTCTATGACGACTTCCCCCGGGCTGACATGTCTATGACGACTTCCCCCAGGCTGACATGTCTATGACGACATCCCCCAGGCTGACATGTCTATGACGACTTCCCCCAGGCTGACATGTCTATGACGACATCCCCCAGGCTGACATGTCTATGACGACTTCCCCCAGGCTGACATATCTATGGCGACATCCCCCAGGCTGATGACATATAGATGACGACTTCCCCCAGGCTGACATATCTATGACGACTTCCCCCAGGCTGACATGTCTATGGCGACTTCCCACAGGCTGACATATCTATGGCGACTTCCCCCAGGCTGTCATATCTATGGCGACTTCCCCCAGGCTGACGACATGTCTATGGCGACTTCCCCCAGGCTGACATATATATGACGACTTCCCCCAGGCTGACATATCTATGACGACTTCCCCCATGCTGACATATCTATGACGACTTCCCCCATGCTGACATATCTATGACGACTTCCCCCAGGCTGACATATCTATGGCGACTTCCCCCAGGCTGATGACATGTCTATGGCGACTTCCCCCAGGCTGATGACATGTCTATGGCGACTTCCCCCAGGCTGACATATCTATGACGACTTCCCCCAGGCTGACATATCTATGGCGACTTCCCCCAGGCTGACATGTCTATGGCGACTTCCCCCAGGCTGATGACATGTCTATGGCGACTTCCCCCAGGCTGACATATCTATGACGACTTCCCCCAGGCTGACATATCTATGGCGACTTCCCCCGGGCTGACATGTCTATGGCGACTTCCCCCAGGCTGACATATCTATGGCGACTTCCCCCAGGCTGACATATCTATGGCGACTTTCCCCAGGCTGACATATCTATGACGACTTTCCCCAGGCTGACATATCTATGACGACTTCCCCCATGCTGACATATCTATGACGACTTCCCCCAAGCTGACATATCTATGGCGACTTCCCCCAGGCTGACATATCTATGGCGACTTCCCCCAGGCTGATGACATGTCTATGGCGACTTCCCCCAGGCTGATAACATGTCTATGACGACTTTCCCCAGGCTGACATATCTATGGCGACTTCCCCCAGGCTGACATATCTATGGCGACTTCCCCCAGGTTGACATATCTATGGCGACATTTACCCCAGGCTGATGACATGACTATGGCGACTTCCCCCAGGCTGACATATCTATTTCGACTTCCCCCATGCTGGCATGTCTATGGCGACTTCCCCCAGGCTGACATATCTATGGCGACTTCCCCCAGGTTGACATATCTATGGCGACATTTACCCCAGGCTGATGACATGACTATGGCGACTTCCCCCAGGCTGACATATCTATTTCGACTTCCCCCAGGCTGACATGTCTATGGCGACTTCCCCCAGGCTGATGACATGTCTATGGCGACTTCCCCCAGGCTGACATATCTATTTCGACTTCCCCCAGGATGACATGTCTATGGCGACTTCCCCCAGGCTGACATATCTATTTCGACTTCCCCCAGGATGACATGTCTATGGCGACTTCCCCCAGGCTGACATATCTATGGCGACTTCCCCCAGGATGACATATCTATTTCGACTTCCCCCAGGATGACATGTCTATGGCGACTTCCCCCAGGCTGACATATCTATGGCGAATTCCCCCAGGCTGACATATCTATTTCGACTTCCCCCAGGATGACATGTCTATGGCGACTTCCCCCAGGCTGACATATCTATGGCGACTTCCCCCAGGCTGACATATCTATGGTGACTTCCCCCAGGCTGACATATCTATGGCGACTTCCCCCAGGCTGACATATTTATTACGACTTCCCCCAGGCTGATGACATATCTATGGCGACTTCCCCCAGGCTGACATGTCTATGGCGACTTCCCCCAGGCTGACATATTTATGACGACTTCCCCCAGGCTGATGACATATCTATGGCGACTTTCCCCAGGCTGATGACATGTCTATGGCGACTTTCCCCAGGCTGATGACATATCTATGGCGACTTCCCCCAGGATGACATGTCTATGGCGACTTCCCCCAGGCTGACATATCTATGGCGACTTCCCCCAGGATGACATGTCTATGGCGACTTCCCCCAGGCTGACATATCTATGGCGACTTCCCCCAGGATGACATGTCTATGGCGACTTCCCCCAGGCTGACATGTCTATGGCGACTTCCCCCAGGCTGACATATCTATGGCGACTTCCCCCAGGATGACATGTCTATGGCGACTTCCCCCAGGCTGACATGTCTATGGCGACTTCCCCCAGGCTGATGACATGTCTATGGCGACTTCCCCCAGGCTGACATATCTATGGCGACTTCCCCCAGGCTGACATATCTATGGCGACTTCCCCCAGGCTGACATATCTATGGCGACTTCTCCCAGGCTGACATGTCTATGGCGACTTCCCCCAGGCTGACATATCTATGGCGACTTCCCCCAGGATGACATATCTTTGGCGACTTCCCCCAGGCTGATGACATATCTATGGCGACTTTCCCCAGGCTGACATATCTATGGCGACTTCCCCCAGGCTGACATATCTATGGCGACTTCCCCCAGGCTGACATGTCTATGGCGACTTCCCCCAGGCTGACATGTCTATGGCGACTTCCCCCAGGCTGATGACATATCTATGGCGACTTCCCCCAGGCTGACATATCTATGGCGACTTCCCCCAGGCTGACATATCTATGGCGACTTCCCCCAGGCTGACATATCTATGGCGACTTCCCCCAGGCTGACATGTCTATGGCGACTTCCCCCAGGCTGACATATCTATGGTGACATCCCCCAGGCTGATGACATGTCTATGGCGACTTCCCCCAGGCTGACATGTCTATGGCGACATCCCCCAGGCTGATGACATATCTATGGCGACTTCCCAAGAAGGAAGTAAAAAAAAGGAGGGGGCTGACATATCTATGGCGACTT
>JAWQFJ010030405.1:7500-14199 GCA_034096865.1 Theodoxus fluviatilis | reverse complement strand
GGACAGGAATACTTCCGGTATTCAAGATCCCTCCTCATCTGCCCTCATGGTTTGGAGTTGTCAATCATTGCTGCATGTCTGCTGAACTGCTCTTGTAGGAAGTGATTGCTACATTCTTGTAGGCAGCAGTGTGCACCAACTCTTTGATTTCATCAATGGCATTTCTGACCCAGTCCTGAAAGTTTAACAGCCTCATTAACAGATTAGAGTCCACTAATAGATTGTCCTGATATGTCTCTCCTCTTTATAATGAAAGTGTGCCCATTTCCTCTCACAATAGAGGAAATTAAAATCGGCAACAGGTGGTATCAGAAAAAGTTTACGATTGAACAGAATGTTTTGTATGAAGCCTTTTATTATTAAGATAAGAGACTTGAAATCTTGCTGATCAAGGAGTGGGAGCCTTTTGACTTTATTTAAAAACAAATAAAATGTTATGCAGTATATCTACCCCTGATGTTAGCTGGGATCAGCTTTGCTCAGGAACTGTGCTTTACTGGACTGTTGCTGTTTGATCTTCCAGACTCTTCTGCTGCATGGCAACCACATCCAGACAGTGAAGTCGGCCTCTGCCCACTTGCCCTCCTCACTGCATGTCTTCGCCCTGGAGAGCAACCTGATTGCAGATCTCAATGAGGTAAAACTGGGCACCTGTGCCCTGTCAGTGGAATGGACATTTTAAAAATCTCCCCATCTGTCTGCATCAGCGTATGTCTTTCTGTATTTCTGTAGTCTGATGTCTGGCACCCTGTCTGTCTCTCTGTCTCCTCTTTCTCTCTCTCTCTCTCTCTCTCTCTCTCTCTCTCTCTCTCTCTCTCTCTCTCTCTCTCTCTCTCTCTCTCTCTCTTTCGCTGTCTCTCTCTCTCTCGCTGTCTCTCTCTCTCTCTCTCTCTCTCTCTCTCTCTCTCTCTCTCTCTCTCTCTCTCTCTCTCTCTCTCTCTCTCTCTCTCACTCTCTCTCTCTCTCTCTCTCTCTCTCTCTCTCTCTCTCTCTCTCTCTCACCAATTTGTTTTGTAAGGTACCCACCGCTAGATTAAAAAAAAGTACTAACCAGGAAGCCAAAATGCACAGATTTGAAAGCTTAGTTTCAGCATCTTCCTTCCAAAGAACGCCACATGTTTGGTATCGCATCGAAGCTTCATTTCCCGGCTTTACGTTGCAACTGTTTCCGGTACCGAAGAATAATTACCGAAGGCACACGAAGTACAAATCGGATGCCAGTGCAAACCAATGGAAAGCTTCGAAATAACGGCCTGTCTCTCAGCTAGGCTCTGATTGGCCGCTTGTGTGCGTGATCACAGCGTGATCAGGCGGAAGTGGCTGGCGGAAACGGCCGAACCGTACTTCGACTGGCGGAAGTGGTAGGCGGAAACGGCCGAACCGTACTTCGGCTGTTTCCGGCCTGAACGTCGGCCGCCGAAGCAAACATCGGTTCTTTCCGAAGTGTGCTTACAGCGCGCGAAAGTTCGCGCTATCTCGATCGAGACAATTCCACGGAAGATGCAGAAATGGACGGAAAAAGCAAGCCCAGAAAAGAAATTAAGTCGTGTCAACAGCCTCTGGAGGTTGTGATACAACAGCGATCGCGTTCTCATCTACAGACACGGCACTGAACGAAGCTGTTATCACGGCGGAAGTTGCCGTGATTACGCGATTCTTACAGAAAACGGGAATGTTTTGCTACAGGTGATGCTTTTCACCTAATTATCCTGATATTTTGAATTAAGATAATAAGTTGAAAGTTTGCTACAATGATAACAAATAAACGACACATTCAATGAGTTATGTTATTAAATTGTATCTGTTATGGTTCAGTTGTAGTTAACGTTTAATCTTTCTCAAACTTTAAAGTCAATTTTCTCATAATGTGGTTTTTATTTCTACGGTAGTGATTTTCTCCCCAAAAATAAAGTCACTTAGGATTGAGATAGCTTTCTGAAATTTTGTGTGTATATTTATGAATGAATATTGCATGCAATAAGAGCATTCAGAAAGATGTAGCTGAATTTGCTTAATTTTTGTAAAAATGTAATCATGTTATGCCGGGAGCACTTTTTTTGGTTACTTGTTCTAAATTCCACTAAAATTATTTATAAGTGTTAGAAATCCACTTATTATATCTTATTGCGTAATATAGACCTTCTTCTTTGTTTACAATCATTGGTGATCATAAAAAGGTTATTCATTAAAATTTCACGGAGGGGAGAAAATTTGTATGTTTATTTTTCAGTCATTTTGCTATAACACATGAACAACTAAGTCTTCAGCAATAAAATTTTGTTTGAATATGCCTTCCAGTGTGTTTGTATTCTGTATAAAATTTCATTAGCATAGCTTTCATATTTGCTGAGTTATGATTTATTTTCTATTAATCCGTTTTTGTACGCCATGTCCCCCCTTAAAATCGGAAATCTGTTTCATATCCAACAACTGTTGTTCCAGGCACAGGGGACCTCACAGTATTGTCATTGGTCATTTCAAGCATCCTTGCCTATTACCTGTGATTGCATGAGTTGTTATTGCTGATTACAGGTGTCCTACCTTTCAACACTGTTGGAGCTGCAGCAGCTTTCCCTGGCTGGCAACCCCTGTGTCACCCTGACTCCCACTGCCACGTATCCTTGGCTCTTGAATCTAGAGAAAATATTTTTTACTCTATACCTTTGGCTGTTTAGCATTAAATGGAGGAGGTTGCAGAATATTGTTTAACTCTTAACTCATCTGCAACAGGTAGCATTATCTGATCTCTTCTCTTCTTCTGTCTTTCTGTTTGTCCTTCGTAGTTGAAGATGACCATGACTTCAAGAGTCAGATGAAAGAACAGTGGCTGTGGGTCCTGAGGCTCGCCCACATATGGGACACAAGGGAGTGGGTGCCGTCGTGGCAGTGGATGCTGTGCAGGCCATGCGTATGGCACGCTTTCGTTGTGCCTCGGTGATGTGCCTGGCTTCAGCTGCAAGGGCTCCTGTGGTGATCTTACTCTGCCAAGTTGGACGGTCCTCAGCGAGCATCTCCCACGCGTTGATGTTGATGCCCAGGTCTTTGAGGTTTGAGTCATGACGTGTGCTTGACTTGGATTAAAGTGAGAAAGAGTTGCACTGGTCGTCAGCCTCACTCTCTCGTCTCGGCCTATCTGGATCCAGTGGCAAAACATAGTCAAGACGGCTGTAGATAAGTCAGGATGCACTGGATGGCCAGCAGTGTTTATATGATCTATTTGGCTGAACAGAGTCGTTGACGACATGTAGGTTCATATGATGCTACACATTTGCATAACTTTCCTTGTTGTAAGGGGGAAGATAACATTCAGATAACTAGACTTAATTTTATAACATTAAAAATAATAATAATAATAATACAGACTATTTATAACGCACATACCTTCCCTAATAGCAAGCTCATGGCGTGTACAATGATAAAGTCTACACTCATACAAAACATTCTAACACTCACATACTATACAATTGAAATAAAAAGAACAATTAAATACAATACAATTAATTAAGTAGCAGGCAAAACACGAAACATAAAAGAGGCGCCTTCACTGCTCGTCAGGAAAGACTGACCGGAACAGGTGTGTCTTGAGGGAGGTTTTGAACTGGGACATGGAATTAGAGTGACGGACAGGGAAAGGTAGGCTATTCCATGTTACAGGGCCGATGTAGGAAAAAGCTCGCTGTCCTTGGGTTATCTTTTTGCGACGGGGGACATTTAACGTTTTGGTGTCTGCAGCTGAACAGTTATTTCTAGCGGGGGTGTAGACAGTGAGAATTTCTTTGAGTGCGTGTGGTGCAGTTTGATTGAAGAAGTTGAAACACATAACACACTCAAATCACTGCATTTTGAATGAGTTGATATCTTATACTGCCTATTTCTGCCCACCCCCTCCCAGTCCTGTACCGCCCATAGGCACTCATGCTTTCGCTAATTTTTAAAAATTGATTATTGATTTAAAATTCATTTTACAATGTGGTTTATCATTTGGGTTTATATAGCACATTGACTTCTTAATTGATCATGAGCATTTCCTTGAAATCTGTGCATGAGTTCAAAAGATGTCATCAAAGTATCACATTGATTTTTTTTTTCATTTGAATTTGCCAAATACTTACAGGTCTGGGAGGGAGACAAATGAATCGCATAATTGGACATTAAGAATTAATTCATGCATACTTGAATTACTGTAGACAGAATGTTGGAAGGGAGAGGGGGGGGGGGGGGGGGGGGGGGAGAGAGCTAAAAAAAGCACAAGCAAAAATATCAATGGAGACGGCAGTGGTGTACTTAAAATGGACTCAATGCTGAAAAATAGCATTGTCATCTTTCTCTGATTGATAAAACAAAGCAATGAGCAATTTGTGTGTGTGTGTCAAAAACCATTATTTCACAATTGCTATTCTCGGGTTAGATTATACTACTCCGTTCCTCAAAAAGAAGACTCTTGATTGTCCCACAAACAAGGTTAAGGAGCTTTGGTGACCGCTCCTTCAGCGTTGTTGGACCGAGACTCTGGAACCAACTTCCTGAGGGTCTGAGGGTTAGTCCATCCTTGGCCGCATTTAAAACTGGCCTCAAAACTTTTTTATTTCATCTTGTCACGCCATGAGCATGTTTATCGTGATAATGGCGCAGTAAAAATGAAAATACATACATACATACATACTATTGCTAAGCCATAGAGATAGTATGCTTGAGCTATGTCACAATATGCACTACTGCTCTGTTGCTAAGCCTGAGTCTGTGTTGCAGTAGCTTAGCCACAGGGATATTTATCTGTACACTGTGGGATTAAAAATATTTATGCTATCTCCCAGTGAATGGCATTAGAGCTTGTGAGGTCACCATCCACTGAGTTGCCTCCCTTGGATACAAAAATCATACCTTTACTACACACCATCTTTGCTGTTACAGCTGCCCATAACCACAAACACCTAAAATAGCTACTACACTGAATCGTCTCTTGCTTTCTTGGATACACAGGGAACAATGAGACAGATTTAGAAATCAATGACTGAGGTTATTATTAGTTGTGTTGAAACTGCCACTGCTGTGGAAGAGGGCAGTTGCATATTAAGTTGGTTTTTTGTATGGGTTGATCAGATTGGTGCCATATGGCTACTTTATTTCCTTCATAAGATAGTAGTGTTATCTTGTTTTTGACTCACATGCGAAGCAAAAGTGAGTCTATGTACTCACCCGTTTCGTCCATCCGGGCGTCCGGGCATCCGAAACTTTAATGTTGGATTTTTCTCTGAGACTATTAATTAAGTCTATCGATACCAAATGTGGCATGATGGTGTATGATGACAAGGCGTCAAAAAACATACATAGTGACTTGACCTTGCTTCAAGGTCAAGGTCGCATGGGCCATAAATGTTGTCTAAAAAACAGCCATTTTTCACATTTCCCCAATTTTCTCTGAAGTTTTTGAGATTGGATACCTCACCTATATATGGTATATAGGGCAAAGTATCTTTTGATACCAGTTTGGTTGACCTTGCTTCAAGGTCAAGGTCACAGGAGCTCTTCAAAGTTGGATTGTATACATATTTTGAAGTGACCTTGACCCTGAACTATGGAAGATAACTGTTTCAAACTTAATAACTATGTGGGGCACATGTTATACTTTCATCATGAGACACATTTGGTCACATATCATCAAGGTCAAGGTCACTTTGACCCTTATGAAATGTGACCAAAATGGGGTAGTGAACCACTAAAAGTGACCATATCTCATGGTAGAAAGTGCCAATAAACACCATTGTGCTTTCTATGTCTTGCATTAACAGCTTTGTGTTGCATGACCTTGAATGACCTTGACCTTGGGTCAAGGTCACATGTATTTTGGTAGGAAAAATGGGTAAAGCATTTCTTAGTGTATGATGTCATTGCTAGGTTTAGTTGTTTGACCTTGACCATGAAGGTCACCTGAAGATCAAGGTCATGTAAAGGTCAAAGTCAAGCATGTGAGTCATATGGGCTTTGCCCTTTTTGTTTTTGTTTTGTTTTGATATCTGCTGCCAATGTGTTTTGTCACTGAGTGCTAAAAAGGAAAAATGCAGCAATCCATTGAATAAGAAAGTACAAGAATCCCTTATGTAGTCACAGAATGTGCAACAACCAGAATTCTTTTCATTGCACTGCCTACATTTTGAGGAACTCTTATGCACTAAAAGAGTCTCCTTGTTCATTTCTCTTAAATTCTTCCATCTCCAGCACTGCCTGATTTAGTTAAAAGGCAAGAAATTGCATTAGTGCATTTTAACGTTTGATTTCTACATATCTTATAAGGAACCCAAAACCTGCATGAAACAATAACAGTTTTAGGACCTTATGTTGTCTGTTAGGAAGTACAAACAATAGTACAGTCCTTTAATAATATGAGGGAGAAAAAAAAACTCATAATCATAAGTCTCACTTTTTGCTGTATCCATTTGCCCAATATTCCTTTCACAATATTGCCTTGTGTATTTCTGCCCTGCTTTGCAACGGCAAACTCTGAGACACTGTTAAAGGAACTCTTGCTTTTCCTTAATGACACCAGTGGCTATGACTACCGCCCCTTTGTTGTCAACTGGCTGGGCTCGCTACAAGTGCTGGATGGCTACATCATCTCTGACAAGGAGAGGTCAGTCATGATAGGGATAAATACAGAAATTTCACTGTCTTTTTGGGTGTAAATGTTGATCAAGAACAGTG
>JAWQFJ010030404.1:25000-27508 GCA_034096865.1 Theodoxus fluviatilis | reverse complement strand
TTCACTGTTTGTTTTCTCCATTCCTCGGAGCCACTCGTTACGGCGCCGACGGTCTTCTTTCGTGCTGCTGGCTCTCTCCTTTGGTTGCCTCCTCCTGCGTTCTTTTCGACTGGTCCTAACGCCTACAAGGGGTCCTTTTTTCCCATTTGGCGCGTCATTTCTGGAAATCCTTCGCTTGTTTGACGCTAACCGACGGCCTCCCTCCGCTCTGGCCCATGGCATCGTACTTTTCTTCTTTAGCCGGGTTTTTTTGTCCGGGCATATGCGGACGTCCCATCCCCTCTGGTACACAGACTTCACTCACATCCGTATCATGCTTTCTCAGCTCCTCCTTGCTCCCCTTTCCTGCTAGCTATTTTCTTCATATTTCGTCTCTTTATTCTCTCCTGCTCTCCCTTCGCCTCTTTCTTCTACACTCGGGGCGCTGGGCCCCTTCATCCCCCATGCCTGCCGCTTCTTTCTATGCATCTTCTCCTTCGCCGCCCCGCGAGTTACGTCGCTTTCCTCTTCCTCTACTGCACTGAAAAGCCCAGTCCTCCCTGTACGAGCCCCCAGTTCGGTGGCGCCGGTGCTTCCCGGCTTCCATTTTAAGCTCTTTACCGGCGGCTTCTTTCTCATGCTGACCTTTTTTCATTTCTAACCCTGCGACCTGTGCGATCCTCCTACATTTTTGTCTAACCTCAGCATCTAGTGTGAGTGGCGCATTCGGCTCGGCGCTGATTGTTTCCTTTTCGGCTGTTTAGATGTGGCGGACTGATGGAACATCACTACCAGCACAGCTACAAGCCCCCTAGATCCATCCAAGCACACAGGAGAATACTCTCACGAGCGCTCCTTTTTTTATCTGGCACTCGTTCCTTGGTCCTCCCCACGCTCTTTTATTAATATTACCGGTTGGTAGTCGGAGGGGCGAATGCTCGGGTCATCAGTGCAAAACCGGTGCGACGCTTGTGGCGTCATCCAAAGGAGGCCCATCTTCGCGGTTATTTTCTTGGTCCTGGCGCGCAAAGCCATCCCGTTTTGGTTGTTTGCTCTAAGAAAGCCAGTTGCCCGTTGCTGCTGAACTCCTCTCCTTTTAAGAAAGCTCATGGTGACGTATCAGCATTCGGCGCTCTTCTTGCTTGGACACGGTTGGGTTTTGTGGGTTGGCGTTCATGCGGCTGCTTTCTTTTTGCGAGCATAGTGCCCCTTCTCGAAAACTCTTGCCTCACCTACCGAAGATTACATCTAAGAGTCCGAGCGATGCCCACAAGCGGTCCAGTGGGGGGCCCCGGTGAGCGAATTGCGCTCACCGGCCAAAATATGTCTCATCCCAGTATCTCTTCTCGTTTACATTCCAGGCTGCAATGTTTTTTGCAGCGCTCATACGTTTCTAGGGTTCCACTTTATCGTCTCTTTCTTTCGCTGTTACGCACTACATTTGTTTCCCTCCTTCTCTTCTGATGCGACCACCCAGGTTAGTTTGGTCCTCCCTCATTATAAACGTTTACTTCTATGCTATTGAGGTTGATCCTTGTCTTTCGGGGCTTTGTCTGCTTGCTGGCTCCTCTCGCTCCTGTTCTTCACTTTGCCCGGTGACATTCTACTTTGATGAATTGCAGCTCGATTCTTCTTGGTTTTTAATGTTGTTTCCCTTCGTTCTTTTGTATCGGTTGATGTGGCTATTACCGTACACCTTTGTATTTAGGGACCTCTTTCTTGACTACACCGCCGTTATCAGTTTGTGCTAGTCTTTCTTTGTATTTTTGGGGTCGCTCTACACAGAAAGCTATGCATTGCTGTCCCTCTTTGTGTATATAGTGGCTATTCCGTGTGGAAATTGTCCGGTGTCTTATTAATGAATATATCTCCCGTATGCTCAGCGGTACCCCGAGCAGTATGCTGTGCACCTGTCGGTGCACTTATGCTTCTCTTTGTTTCCTCTCTTATTATGTACAGACATTTCTTTTCTTTCGATGTCTTCTTGTAATCTAAGTCGGTTTAATGTGTGCAGTTTGGACATTCTTTTTTTATTAACAATACCAGCTAGCACATAATTACTCGGGGGCCTCGCTTTTCCTGTTCCGTCACTCTGCAGTCTCTTCGAGCTCCGTGCTTGCATCCCCGGCGACTGCGTCCTGACACTCCGGCTATTCATTTAATCTCTTAGCCACTCTCTTTAGGGTGCATCTATTTTCTTAAACTTCGGTTTTTTCATTTTTACGTCTTCCACTTTATTTTTTAACATGCACTTTGAACTGACTCTTCATTTCGTCCCTATAGCAAAATTACTCCTCATGCACCGCACCCTCTTTTGGTCGCCTTCCTCCTTCTGTCGATTGGGAGAGTGCTTTGTGGGGTCTCTACAAGCATGTTACTTTTATTGCTCTCTGTCATTGGAGGACGAGCCGATTGTATCTGACTAGTTTAACCTCTTATTGTTAAGCACTCTGGTCTTGCGTCTCACTCTTTAAGGCAAATCCGTGTACACTGTTGCTTTTTTTGGTATTGCACGTTTCCCTCCTCTGA
>JAWQFJ010030404.1:17500-20000 GCA_034096865.1 Theodoxus fluviatilis | reverse complement strand
ATGTAGGCTAAAAAGTTTTCCTTTGTTGTTCATCCCTCCTCCTCACTCGTCTTCATTTGCTTTTAACCAGCTGTCGTGCTCGTCCCTAGGTCTGAATAACTAGAGAGACGGTTCAGACGAAAATGTGAGTTAGTCATTGCTTCTGACGTGCCGTTTACCTTTTGCAAGACACGAAGCCACATTGAACATTATTTTTCATTTAGACTTTGATATACCATACTTCGAAACAGTCACCCTGGTGACAACATTTCGTTGTGCCTTAAAAACATTGTCTAAACTTTAAAACGCATTTCCTTGATACGTCATGTTTGCAGTAGCTCATACTTTTATAATTATTTCTCTTAATTTTACCTCAGTCGGTTGTTCGTTAATTCGTTTGTTATTCGTCAAAATAACTCCCAAGTTCAGAACGGGTTCTGATCAGATATGGTACAAGGTCGAGGATTTCACCCAAGGAACAAATCACTCAATCTTAGAGGTTATCTGTAATCTAGTTTTGGATTTTAAACCATAAATAGATTTTATCGCAGCGCCATAGCCCACCTTGTGCCCAAAGATGGCGTATGTGTTCACACTCAGAGACCGCTAGCAGGCGCTAAAATGAACTAGACTTCGTATCGTCAATCCTCCTCCTCCTCCTCCTCCTCCTCCTCCTCCTCCTCCTCCTCCTCCTCCTCCTCCTCCTCCTCCTCCTCCTCCTCCTCCTCCTCCTCCTCCTCCTCCTCCTCCTCGCTGCGCTCCTCCTCCTCCTCCTCCTCCTCCACCTCCTCCTCCTCCTCCCTCCTCTTCCGCCAACACTCTTCCTCCTCCTCCTCCTCCCTCCTCCTCCTCCTACCTACTTCCTCCTCCCCTTCCTCCTGCCCTCTTCCTCCCCTCCTCCTCCTTTCCTCACCTCCAGCCGTCCTCCATCCTCCTCCCTCCTGGTCCTCCATGCTCCACTCCTCCTCCTCTCCTCCTCCTCCTCCTCCTCCTGCCTCCTTCACTCCTGCCTCCTCCTCCTCCTCTCCCCCCCACCCCCCCCCCTCCTCTCCCCCCCACCTCCCCCCCCCTCCTCTCCTCCTCCTCCCATCCTCCTCCTCCTCCTTCGCTCCTCCTCCTGCGCTCACCTCCCCCTGCTTCTTCCTCCTCCTCCTCCTCCTCCTCCCGTCCTCCTCCTCCTCCTCTCCCCTGCCCCCTCCTCCTCCTCCTCTCTCCTCCTCCTCCTCCTCCTCCTCTCTTCTCCTCCTCCTCCTCCTCCTCCTCTCCTCCTCCTCTCCTCCTCCCCCTCCTCCTCCTCCCTCCTCCTCCTCGCCCCCCCCCCCCCCTCCTCCTCCTCCTCCCTCCTCCTCCTCCTCCTCCTCTTTCTCCTCCTCCTCCTCCTCCACTCCTCCTCCTCCTCCTCCTCTTTCTCCTCCTCCTCCTCCTCCACCTCCTCCTCCTCCTCCACCTCCCCCTCCTTCAACTTCACCTCCTCCTCCTTCCTCCTCCTTCCTCCTCCTCCTCCTCCTCCTTCCTCCTCCCCCCTCCTCCTCCTCCTCCTCCTCCCCCCTCCTCCTCCTCCTCCTTCTCTCCTCCCTCCTCCTCACCTCTCCTCCTCCTCCCCTCCTCTCCTCTCTCCTCCTTCCCCCTCCTCCCCCCTCCCCCCCCCCCTTTCCTTCTTCCTGCCTCCTCCTCCTCCTCCTCATCATCATCATCATCATCATCATCATCATCATCATCATCATCATCATCATCATCATCATCGTCGTCATAGTCATAACGTCGTTGATGTCCTCGTTTTCATTGTCGCTGGAGTTGTCGGCACAGTGCTGTAATGAAATACGTCCAAGTACCTTATACACTAACAAAAAGAGTACTCTGGAAGTACAAGGAGAGGAAACATGCACTACTAGTTGTACAGAAAGTCGAGGTTTCTTCTACTCGCTGTATTCGCAGGCCGACAGCCCCTTGAATGAATCATCCTGGTTGCATAAAACTTTTGTTAACAGTCCCTTTCACAGTTTTGTGCTTACTAAACATGATATGCATTATCATGGACACTGTAAAAAAGTTTTATTCCTAAGGCATGAGAGAGACAGAGAGAAAGAGAGAGAGAGAGAGAGAGAGAGAGAGAGAGAGAGACAGAGAGAGAGACAGAGAGAGAGACAGAGAGAGAGAGACACAGAGAGATTGAGGTTGGACAAAACTGACATACCTAGAATAGAATCCAAGTGCCAACTTGTCAAAACATGGCTGAATAGCGGCTTTGTCATCTTACTCTAATCCAGCAGGTGGCCAGGGAGCGGAGGACAGAAGGGTGGGTGTTGGGTGGAGTGTAGGGCAGCAGAGGAGAAGTGGACGGAGGACAGAAGGGTGGGTGTTGGGTGGAGTGTAGGGCAGCAGAGGAGAAGTGGACGGAGGACAGAAGGGTGGGTGTTCGGTGGAGTGTAGGGCAGCAGAGGAGAAGTGGACGGAGGACAGAAGGGTGGGTGTTGGGTGGAGTGTAGGGCAGCAGAGGAGAAGTGGACGGAGGACAGAAGGA
>JAWQFJ010030404.1:0-12500 GCA_034096865.1 Theodoxus fluviatilis | reverse complement strand
CTCATATATAGACAGCAGTGCCTGCAGTGTGCTTCTCACTGTCCAAGAATGGAAAAGTGTACGTACACGGAAGTATTTGCTGTTCGAGAGTTCATTTGTATATTTTGAGGAGTATGTGTCTAGGTTATTTCCGGACAAACACTGTCGAAACTTATTTTATCGTTTGCATACAAGAAGCACCAATACATGTCCACTCTGAATTATTTCCTTTGACTTTATCGAAGTGTATCGAGGCACAACGTTTTCGACAAATTTTCTACAATTGAGCCTGGTTGCTTTCTTTTCGTTGAAAAGTGCCCATGCCATTCCAGATTTCACCATGGAATGTTCTATCAAGTGCAAAACTGCTGTGATGTCTGTATCGTCAGTTATTTTGTAAATCAACAACTTCTTCACCGACTCTGGCGCCAAGACGCAGTCATGTTCTCTCGGACTTCCACCTTGCCAGTTGATGATTAGCCGTTTCTTAGAGGTCTTTCGATGCTTGGCTCGCTCTCGGCTTGCCCTCGAGGAGGGTACCTAGCGTAAGCAACGCGCCCCTGGGTTGCTTTGTGTTGTCCATGATCGCTGCTGTGCAAGGAAATGATGGCCTTCCAGCCCTTGCGTCAGGGGCAGTGCAGAAAGAGCATTCTAGATTTCCATAGCAGAAAATACTTCCCCTGCCAATCGCCATCACGGCTGACACCATCATTTAATCCGGTGCCGGTGCGAAAATGCCTCATCGATTTAGGTTTGAGCTGCCTCAGAGTTGTCTGCGTTGAGTAATCCATGGTGCTTTTCCAGAAGTTTCTGTTAGTCGTTTCGAGCCTATTTGCTCTTGGTTTGGTAAATGGTGGCACATTTCTATAAAGTTCCTACTGGTCGTTTTGAAACTATTTGCTCTTCGTTTGGTAATCCTTGCTATTTGTTTTAGAAAGTTTCTACAAGTCGCTTCGAACCGTTTGCTCTTGGTTCTGTAACCAAACGAGTGCGCATGCATAATGAAGATGGTCTCATTGCCTTTGGAAAGCAAAGTTTCCAAGTGCATCAGTTCGATAGATATCGGAAGACGATCTATTTTCGGCGTGTTATCCTGCACTCGATACTACCCCACCCCCCACTCCCACCCCCCAAAGAAAGAAAAAGAAAAGACGTTTTGCCTATCTATCATTCTCTGAGTGTCTCTTGTCCTCCAGAAAACGTCAAATTGTTACCTATCGTGACAAACGAAACTTAGCATCTCAGCTAGATATCGGCGCAGAGCATAGGTAGGGACTGGTTCCATCGATTTTGAGATTTCAAAAAGGAATTTAAGCCCTCTGTCCATTCATTTGTGCTATACTCGGCTGCGTTTACAGAAATCACAGTATATTCATGCTTAATTACACGTTCTCAAAACACGCCTAGCAAATGTAGAATAGGTTTCTTTTTTAAACGACGTATTTTCAAGGAATGATACAGTTATCAAGGATGGATCATGGTTATTGTAGTAGAAATGTACATACAACCACAACTGCATTCAATCCTGGAAAAGAAAACTCCATTTCAACTTAAATTTCTCAAAATTACCTGTCATTGTAGGTGCACACTCTTCTACATTCAAGAAATTTAACATAACTTTCTTAAAGTTTTCAAATAAAAGAGGTTTGTTCATGGACCTTTTGTAATATATGTTTCTTACCTAGCAAAATGATATAGTTTGTTCAGGAATTATAATCTGGCAAGCAAAACAAAATAAAATGTTTATTCAAATGTAGGAGTTTGTCTTGCTACAAAGGAAACAAATTATTTCTGTCCAAATTGTTTCACTAACAGTACAGTGCTCCAAAGTTTCGGGTTCTGTCAAACAGAAAGAGTTGACATTACTCTGGACAATCTTTAATCTGAACACATAATTCATGAACGGATAGTATTCTGTGCAAAATTCTATATTGAAAGTTCCAATATTTCACTTGCCTTGTTACTACAAACGAAATGATAATACCGCCTCCTTGGCAATTAACATACTTCCAATATTTTCCTCCAAGATGTTTGCGAAGTAGGTTTGTGACTATTTTCTACAAGAATTGCATAATACATTCTCGCAAGTTTTGTTTTCTTCTTTGGCAAAAGGGTTCGAATCGGTTGTTCCATCGCACAAGCAATACTACTTGCAGTAGTTCTTACGAAGCTACTCTTCCAGTAAGCAGGCATTATTCTCGATACTTTTGCGTATTCCAAAACGCGGCCTTGCAGCCTAAAGTGACATTTTAACCCTTCAAATGATTTAAATTATCCGTTCGGACGAAAGAAAGTAAGTTTTATCTTTATATTGTGGATTGTTCCACATGGGCTGATGTAAAAAGACACGGGTGTAGAAGTGTATTTCATTCTTCATGGACGTATGTCTCAAAATGACGTTATTGGATACAACAATGTTTATTCAAACATATTTCACTTCTTTTTCATCCGATTTCAATCATGTGTGCACCATTGAAATGCTTCATATCTCTGCTGGTAGATCATAGAGCAACTCCAAATCTGCAGAGGGTGCTGAGTGTGTCATACTGTGGTGAGGGGTCACTGTTCCTCGCTTTCTGTCTTCATCACCTCCCGCCCTCCCCTGATTGAATTCCTCCTTGTGAGAAGCAGTTTTGGCTGTGTCGTCGCGTACCTTTATAAGATTCCTACATTCCATTGCATCTCTCCTAATAGTCTCCTCTTTTTTTTCGAAAAAGGTTACAGTAAAATTTGCTTATATTAATCGTCATTCGTAATCTTTTGGCATAAACATATATTTGATAACAACTGAGACGCGAACTTTATGAAAATGTGCTGGAGACGCTGTGCATTTCATTTAAACATGCATGCTTTAATGTGGACATCCTCACATGATTTTTTTCAATCAAAGAATAATCCAGAAAATTATCTAGTTCATCACTGAAAGTGCAAAAGCGTATTACGAACAGCTCCAACACGGAAGAAGTTACTGCGGCACACGCGATGAGTATATGCATCACTTATTTAACTTTACTTAAATACTGCCGATGATTTTCTGATATTTTCTTTTTCGTCGTTTGGTGATGGTCATTTGCTTGAATGCAGGTGTCAATTCACACGCTAGACGTTTACTTCGGTACATTACCCGTGTGTCATCAGGCAACTCCTATGCAGCAAAGTACCTCGCCTATCTACCCCCTCGGGGGGATTCAAATTCAATTTGTGAGGACTCTGACATTTCGTCTGCTCAGGATGTGTTTTTTCGAGGTAGTTCTACTTTTGTGGGGCGTTTTTTCCTAAAGTCAATTAGGTTGAACTTAGCACAGCAATTTCAGCAAAATCGTACAGCAAAAAGCTTTTCGTGACACTGCAGAGGGAAATGTGGGACAGGGACGGCTAACGAAAACCCATTAACCCCAATGTAGCTTAAGTGAAAGGGCTCTTGATTGAGCGTACGCATCTGCTTTGCATTTCTACTGGAAATTAAAGTTTGGGGTCATGGACTCGGTGATTGAGGATCAATGAGTACTTCAACATGAGGAAATTGTGAAAAAAACTACTTCTACGTAATTCATTACATTCTACATTACCATTTTACAAACGTCGTTGAACGAATTCAAACGTATACTAATTCACATATCTGGGCTAATTTAGAATGAAGTAGGGACCCCATTTTGGATTATTTCAAGTTTGTCTCTCAATAATGCTGTGCGAGACTGAGAATCCATTTATATAATGCTAAAGGTCATCGTGTACTATCAGGACCACACACAGTCGCTGATTCGGCCCGTTTCTTCGAGGGTCACTGGAGCACGCTTGAAGGTATGAGTACTCGGGAACCCATGCGTGCGTTCAAGTCTCCCCTCGAAGGCCTTCGCAGGACTGCGTTTCCTCTGCAACGTCGTTCAGGCTTCGCAGTCCGAGTCGTTTGAGGCAGAGTGTGGTTGAGTGTCAACTGGGCTGCGCCGTCGCAGTGTCTCCGGAGTTAAAACCTGCAGCCACCTTTGATGTGTCAGGCAGTTTCAGAGTATGCTCGACTGTGGGAACTCGAGGAAAGAGAGAGAGAGAGAGAGAGAGAGAGAGAGAGGGAGAGAGAGAGAGAGGGAGAGAGAGAGAGAGAGAGAGAGAGAGAGAGAGAGGGGGGGGGAGAGAGGCAGGCTTAACGACAAACACACAGACAGACACACACAGAGATAGGAACACACACACACACACACACACACACACACACACACACAAACATACAGAGAGACAAACATATAGATAGAAACACAGAGAGACAGAGAGACAGACAGACAGACAGACAGACAGACACACAGACACACAGGCAGACACACAAACAGACACACAGACACACAAACAGACACACAAACAGACACACAAACAGACACAAAAACAGACACACAAACAGACACACAGGCAGAATTGGGGATGAGTGTGAAATGGAGGAGCACCGATATTTGTGGAAGACAGAAGAGAAAGGAGTATTAGCTGAAAGTCACTTTGCAAAGAATAACCCGTATTGTTTATTTGTACATCTTTTCAAAGAGCGGTCAGTGACTGGAAAAGGCGACACGGATCAGATCATAACGTTTTTCAGTGACTGTACTGTGGGAAATTCTACAAATGATATCGCCAAACTTGGCATACAAAAACGGTTTGAAAATGGGTCATTTATATTCATCTAAACGCATTATGCCACCTATATTTGATGTCAGGGGACTTCAATACATGAATACATTGCAAAAACAGCGCTAAAAGATAAACCATATTCTAAGTTCAAGTCACAAACAGCCTTTGGATGAACACAAACATGCATGCTCTCATTGGATTAGTGTCTCTGGTGACTACTGAGGGCCCTCCCCCCTCTCCAGTTTGAAGCGGTAAAGGCCACACCCACAGTGATTCCCAGGGTGTCTGTGCGTCAGACCAGTTAGCCTTATCACTGTTTTCTTCCTGACTCTGCAGAACCAGAGTGCTCGATAGCCTTAATAGCAGAGATAGCACCTCTGTAGAGAGTCGACCATCTCTCAGGGGGGCGTTGCTCTTTTCAGCCACAGAGATTCCAAAGACTTGGGGCTGGAAAGGCCAGCAGTGCAGTTCTGGCAGATAAGAATGTCAGCGTTTGTTGGAGAATAGGGGAGTGTGGGAGTGGCTCTGTTTGGAACATTTGGTGGACTGACAGAATGCCCCCCAAACAGGCTCCCTTTGCCGCAGTGTTTCTCCTCCATGAATTTTAACAACCTTCACTCATCTCTACAACCTTGGAATTTTCCTTTGGTGAACACGTCATGGAGTTGTGCTTTTCGCAGTTGTCATCTTTCTTCATGCAGAACACTCCATGTTTTGGCAGATAAGCAGAGGGCGTTCGTTTATGAACACACAAAGCCGTGCCCGTTCCCGCTCGGAAGCCATCAGCATCTCATCACAGATGAAGAAGTTGCCTGGTAATGTTTATTTGAAACCCACATGCAAATTCTAGAGCAGCCTTCAAATTCAGATAAGAGATGGCCTGGCTGGAAGCTGAGGTCTCCAATTCCTTGTTGATCGGAAGAGTCGTCCTTTGAAAGGGGCGAATGAAGAGGTGAGGGACTGGTGTCAGACTCTGATTCTTGAATAACAAGAGAAGGATGACCTAATAAGTCTGGCGGTACTTCGTAATCACGGCAAGCTTTCGGAGCCAAGTTTCTCCTTCGACTCGGCCTGAAGAAGGAGCTTCGCTCCGAAAGCTTGCCGTGATTACAAAGTACCTCCAGACGTATTAGGTCATCCTTCTCTGGTTTTGAAAGAAGATCGCCGCTGTCTTGGTCAACCATTGCAATGACGTGGTCTCCGCTCTACGTTGGTTTAACGTAAGTCGCGTTGGCTCATGCGCCTTCATCCTTGTTGAGTACACCCCAGTGTTTCCCAGTCAAAAGAACAACTTTTCTGTCGGATGATAAGTCACAGAAGTTAGAATGGACGACGACGTAAGGCATTACCAGGATTACAATGTCATATCCGACGGCAAAATTGACAACGGTGACGATGGTAGCGAGGAGGAGGAGGAGGAGGAGGAGGAGGAGGAGGAGGAGGAGGAGGAGGAGGAGGAGGAGGAGGAGGAGGAGGAGGAGGAGGAGGAGGAGGAGGAGGAGGAGGAGGAGGAGGAGGAGGAGGAGGAGGAGGAGGAGGAGGAGGACATATAAAAACGATAGAAGAAGAAGAAGAAGAAGAAGAAGAAGAAGAAGAAGAAGAAGAAGAAGAAGAAGAAGAAGAAGAAGAAGAAGAAGAAGAAGAAGAAGAAGAAGAAGAAGAAGAAGAAGAAGAAGAAGAAGAAGAAGAAGAAGAAGAAGAAGAAGAAGAAGAAGAAGACAGAAGAAGACAGAAGAAGACAGAAGAAGAAGAAGAAGAAGAAGAAGAAGAAGAAGAAGAAGAAGAAGAAGAAGAAGAAGAAGAAGAAGAAGAAGAAGAAGAAGAAGAAGAAGAAGAAGAAGAAGAAGAAACAATTGTTACAAGTAAAAAGGCAGCCTATTTTGATGCGCACGATTACAATAATTATACCGTATAGAACCCTGAGTTTTTTTTCTTAATCTAAACATTAGTTTTGCTATTGGTTCATATATTCCTCATTATCTATATTTTTCCGCTCGGTGTTGGATTGTTTTTATACCACGAGTACACGGGGAAATACAAGCCCGCACATCACATTCTGTAAAGGATCAGCAATCCCAAAGTGTTTCCTTTACATCTTCTCAGTACAGCTGTTGACTGACTGACGGCCAGACCCGACTCAAAAAGAGACCACAAGGAACAAAGACAGAAATGCAACGAGAGAGAACTATATCCGTCTGCAAGCGCTCTATGTGGGTTCATTATCTCTGCTCCACAGCCAGTGCATGTGGAAGATGAAGCAATCATAGACCTCCCCTATGTTCAGATCTGTAGCTTCCCAGTACATTAGTGCGGTTCATGAAATGGTAGAACGCCGTGTTCTGGCCATAGCTTAAATAGCCAGGGCGAATAACCTGCGTGGCTGTGATTGGCCCTGCGAAGCTCCGGGACGAGATTGAATTGAGATCAATGCCTTGGGAAGAGCAGATTAACAGCCGCTACTTTCTGCGTGTGTGGTTCGTGCGCTCTCTCACGACAACTGGCCTACCTTTAGTCACGTGTCGTTGACCTGGGAAGGCTGGTGACATCACTTTTGGAGATTCGAGAAAGTACAGATGTGCTTTTCGTTTGACTTTGACAGCATTCGTCGTCTCCGTGTTATCATTTCTTTTGGATTCTTTCTTTGCGATCCGTCTTTGTTCATTCTGAATGATATCTCACTCCACCCCAACCCCCTCTCCACACCCCCGAGTGCGAATAGTAGAGGCATTCCTTAGCCCAACGACGTTATTTCGAGGAAGGGAAACTCATGCACAACGGTTTCTCTTTCAGCCTCCATCAAGTTGAACTATTTCTGCGAAGTCAACTGAAGGCAGTTTATGCAGCAAAATTATTCAATGATGGAGTTCTCTTTGCGGAACAAGATCCCTTGACATTGGTCTGGCGTCGGTACTATTGATGTCTTGTGAACATCAAGACGTAGATTCGAAACCCATCACTATATAACCTTCAAAAATTGCATTGCCACAAAAATAACAAGCGATTAAAATTGAGAGGTGAGGTCCACTGAAAAGGCGCAGCGGTCCGTTTGATGTTTGTCAGGCAGAAAACAAAATCGTTGTGCACGTCCACTCCCACCCCCCTTTTCTCTTCCCTTGTCCCCATACCCATTCTTGCTCTAAAGATGACACCTATACAACTCACTATCGCTGCACTCAGCAACGGGCTAGTGCACATTTAATCAAAACCTCTCCTCCTGGTTACTTGAGAAATTGCTCTTCTCTGAATGACTTCAGAACAAATCTGGAGCTAAGACACAAACGGCTTTTGAACAAGCACTGTATATCTAGAAATGTTTCAACTATGCGGTACGAATGATCCCTTCGGAGACAATGATGTACAAGCAGTGATGATGATGATGATGATGATGATGATGATGATGATGATGATGATGATGATGATGATGATGATAATGATGATGGTGGTGGTGGTGGTGGTGGTGGTGGTGGTGGTGGTGGTGATGAAGATGATGATGATGATGATGATGGTGATGATGATGATGATGATGATGATGATGATGATGATGATGATGATGATGATGATGATGATGATGATGATGATGATGATGGTGATGATGATGATGATGATAGAAGCATTCGGGTGTGTCACGTTTCTATCACACAAGAGCCAAAGTAAGCACGTTGCTTGCAAACGTTCGTTGCATACTATGAAGCAATCAAAGGCATTTCTCCATGTCACATGGAGGGTCACGTGAGCGAAGTGGCCTTCCCGGCATGGTCCATCTTGGTAATTGTGGCTGCTGTTGACAGTCAGGCTCGCATCCCATACAATCATCGCCTGTAACGAGGAAGAAGCAGCAAATGATCGATGTCATCAGCAGAAATATTGTGATTAGGGCGGTGTGGCTTGAAATATCCGGAATGTTGTAGAGTTTCGCTCTCAGACTGCTGTAATGACTTTCTGGTGTCAATCGCTGTGTTTGTGCCGTGTTTTCTCTTGCTTGGCTTTTGGGGTTTTAATGTCACACATTTGGCTAACCTCAGCTGCCGATGATGCTGTTGTCAAAGACTTAAGACCGGCTTGGAGGATTGATGTTTGACAAAATACTTCATTGTAATCGTCTTATCGGTGTCTTGTCGAGCTTTGTTTTTGCTGTCGAACCTATGTGCACAAGTCTGCAAAATATCTTCGAGTAGGTAGACGCACTATGCGTGACTGAGCGATAGTGAAGCAGGTGACATGCTTGAAATATTTGCACTGAAGGCGCAGGATTGAAATTAGACATAAATTACATTCGAAAAAATTAACTGACGGGTACATTTTCAAGGAAGACAGCCAGGCCATAGACGTGATACATAACGCTGAATGACTCCCGCTGGAAAACAAAATATGATTTGTAATGTAGCGGCTAAGAAATGATGAATGTAAACGGACGATTGACTTGGCGGAAAAAAAGACCTGATGGATACAGGTAGAAAACTGCTCGAAGCCAACAGGTGTGCTGAATAGCCATTTGCAGACGTTTACAGAGCCCTCACAGGCTGGCCTTGATGTCGCGGGCTAGGTCCCTGTCTTGGGCTCTGGAAAATTTCCCAGATGATCTTGATCGTTTGTCAAAACGAAGACACGCCAAACTAGAGACATGTCAAACTGGAGACATATCAAACTGGAGACATGTCAAACTGAAGACATGTCAAACTGGAGACATATCAAACTGGAGACATGTCAAAAAGGAGACATGTCAAACTGGAGACATATCAAACTGGAGACATGTCAAACTGGAGACATATCAAACTGGAGACATGTCAAAAAGGAGACATGTCAAACTGGAGACATGACAAACTGGAGACATGTCAAACTGGAGACATGACAAACTAGAGACATGACAAACTGGAGACATGACAAACTGGAGACATGTCAAACTGGAGACATGTCAAACTGGAGACATGACAAACTGAAGACACGTCAAACTGGGGACATGTTAAACTGGAGTCATTCCAAACTAGATATGTACCTAACTGGAAACGTGCTAAACTGGAAAGGTCAAACTGGAGACACCCCTAATTGGAGACATGTCAAACTGGAGACTAACTGGAGAGGTGCCTAACTTATGAATTGTCAAACTGGAGACTTGCCAAACTGGAGACACCCCTAATTGGAGACATGCCAAACTGGAGACGTGCCTAATTGGAGACATGCCAAATTGGAGACATGCCAAACTGGAGACATGCCACACTGGAGACATGCCAAACTGGAGACATGCCAAACTGGAGACATGCCAAACTGGAGACATGCCAAACTGGAGACATGCCAAACTGGAGACGCCAAACTGGAGACATGTCAAACTGGAGACGTGCCAAACTGGAGATATGCCAAACTGACACGTGCCTAACTGGAAACATGGCAAATTGGAGACATGTTAAGCTAGAGACATGCCAAACTGGAGACACGCCAAACTGGAGACATGTCAAACTGGAGACATGTCAAACTGGAGACACGCCAAACTGGAGACACGCCAAACTGGAGACATGTCAAACTGGAGACATGTCAAACTGGAGACATGACAAACTGAAGACACGTCAAACTGGGGACATGTTAAACTGGAGTCATTCCAAACTAGATATGTACCTAACTGGAAACGTGCTAAACTGGAAAGGTCAAACTGGAGACACCCCTAATTGGAGACATGTCAAACTGGAGACTAACTGGAGAGGTGCCTAACTTATGAATTGTCAAACTGGAGACATGCCAAACTGGAGACGTGCCTAATTGGAGACATGCCAAGCTAGAGACATGCCAAACTGACACGTGTCTAACTGGAAACATGGCAAATTGGAGACATGACAAACTGGAGACATGCCAAACTAGAGACATGCCAAACTGGAGACGCCAAACTGGAGACATGTCAAACTGGAGACGTGCCAAACTGGAGACATGCCAAACTAGAGACGCCAAACTGGAGACATGTCAAACTGGAGACATGCCAAACTGGAGACGCCAAACTGGAGACATGTCAAACTGGAGACGTGCCAAACTGGAGACATGCCAAACTGGAGACGCCAAACTGGAGACACGTCAAACTGGAGACGTGCCAAACTGGAGACATGCCAAACTGACACGTGCCTAACTGGAAAGATGGCAAATTGGAGACATGTTAAGCTAGAGACATGCCAAACTGGAGACACGCCAAACTGGAGACATGTCAAACTGGAGACATGTCAAACTGGAGACATGCCAAACTGGAGACATGCCAAACTGGAGACATGTCAAACTGGAGACATGCCAAACTGGAGACATGTCAAACTGGAGACATGTCAAACTGGAGACATGACAAACTGGAGACATGACAAACTGGAGTCACGCCAAACTGGAGACATGTCAAACTGGAGACATGTCAAACTGGAGACATGACAAACTGGAGACGCCAAACTGGAGACATGTCAAACTGGAGACGTGCCAAACTGGAGACATGCCAAACTGACACGTGCCTAACTGGAAAGATGGCAAATTGGAGACATGTTAAGCTAGAGACATGCCAAACTGGAGACACGCCAAACTGGAGACATGTCAAACTGGAGACATGTCAAACTGGAGACATGACAAACTGGAGACATGACAAACTGGAGACATGTCAAACTGGAGACATGTCAAACTGGAGACATGTCAAACTGGAGACATGACAAACTGGAGACACGTCAAACTGGAGACATGTCAAACTGGAGACATGACAAACTGGAGACACGTCAAACTGGAGACATGTTAAACTGGAGTCGTTCCAAACTAGATATGTACCTAACTAGAGACGTGCTAAACTGGAAAGGTCAAACTGGAGACACCCCTAATTGGAGACATGTCAAACTGGAGACTAACTGGAGAGGTGCCTAACTTATGAATTGTTAAACTGGAGACTTGCCAAACTGGTGACCCCCCTAATTGGAGACATGCCAAACTGGAGACGTGCCTAACTGGAGACGTGCCTAACTGAAGACATGCCAAGCTAGAGACATGCCAAACTGACACGTGTCTAACTGGAAACATGGCAAATTGGAGACATGACAAACTGGAGACATGCCAAACTGGAGACATGCCAAACTGGACACGTGCCATACTGGAAACATGCCAAACTGGAAACAAGGGAAATGGGAGGCATGCCTAATTGGAGACATGCCAAACTGGAGACATGCCAAACTGGAGACATGCCAAACTGGAGACATGCCAAACTGGAAACAAGGGAAATGGGAGGCATGCCTAATTGGAGACATGCCAAACTGGAGACACGCCAAACTGGAGACATGCCAAACTGGAGACACGCCAAACTGGAGACATGCCAAACTGGAGACATGCCAAACTGGAGACATGCCAAACTGGAGACACCCCTAATTGGAGACATGCCAAACTGGAGACACGCTAAACTGGAGACATACCCAACTGGAGACACCCCTAATTGGAGACATGCCAAACTGGAAACGTGCCAAACTGGAGACATGCCCAACTGGAGACATGCCAAATAGGAGACATGCCAAACTGGAGAGATGCCAAACTGGAGACATACCCAACTGGAGACACCCCTAATTGGAGACATGCCAAACTAGGGACATGTCAAACTGGAGACACGCCAAAATGGAGATATTCCAAATTTGAGACATGCCCAAGTAGAGACACACACAACTAGAGAGATGTTAAATTGGATAATGTCCAGGAGACATTTAAAACTCGAGACATGTCAAACTGGAGACATGACTTTCTAGAGACATGTTAAACTGAAGACGTGCCAAACTGGAGACATGTCGAACTGGAGACATGTCGAACTGGAGACATGACAAACTGGAGAAACGTAAAACTGGAGACACATCAAACTGGAGAAACGCCAAACTGAAGGCACGCCAAACTGGAGACATGCCAAACGGGAGACATGTCAAGCTGGAGACATG
>JAWQFJ010030403.1:0-17500 GCA_034096865.1 Theodoxus fluviatilis | reverse complement strand
CGAGGCCGAAAGCGTTCCTCGCTCTGAGGCTCTGCATACGGAGAGGAAACGGGATCTGAATGGCCTCAACATGCGCCTGTGACCACCAGCGTGTCTCCACTATGTCTCCAGTGTGTCCCCAGTATGTCCCCAGTATGTCTCCAGTATGTCTCCAGTGTGTCCCCAGTGTGTCCCCAGTGTGTCCCCAGTATGTCTCCAGTGTGTCTCCCGTGTGTCCCCAGTGTGTCTCCAGTGTGTCTCCCGTGTGTCCCCAGTGTGTCTCCAGTGTGTCCCCAGTGTGTCCCCAGTGTGTCCCCAGTATGTCTCCAGTATGTCTCCAGTGTGTCTCCCGTGTGTCCCCAGTGTGTCTCCCGTGTGTCCCCAGTGTGTCTCCAGTGTGTCCCCAGTGTGTCCCCAGTGTGTCCCCAGTGTGTCTCCAGTGTGTCTCCAGTGTGTCTCCACTATGTCTCCAGTGTGTCCCCAGTGTGTCTCCAGTGTGTCTCCAGTGTGTCTCCACTATGTCTCCAGTGTGTCCCCAGTGTGTCCCCAGTATGTCTCCAGTATGTCTCCAGTGTGTCTCCCGTGTGTCCCCAGTGTGTCTCCAGTGTGTCCCCAGTGTGTCCCCAGTGAGTCCCCAGTGTGTCTCCAGTGTGTCTCCAGTGTGTCTCCACTATGTCTCCAGTGTGTCCCCAGTGTGTCTCCAGTGTGTCTCCAGTGTGTCTCCACTATGTCTCCAGTGTGTCCCCAGTGTGTCCCCAGTATGTCCCCAGTATGTCTCCAGTGTGTCTCCAGTGTGTCTCCACTATGTCTCCAGTGTGTCCCCAGTGTGTCTCCAGTGTGTCTCCAGTGTGTCTCCAGTGTGTCTCCACTATGTCTCCAGTGTGTCCCCAGTGTGTCTCCAGTGTGTCTCCAGTGTGTCTCCACTATGTCTCCAGTGTGTCCCCAGTGTGTCCCCAGTATGTCCCCAGTATGTCCCCAGTATGTCTCCAGTGTGTCTCCCGTGTGTCCCCAGTGTGTCCCCAGTGTGTCCCCAGTGTGTCTCCCGTGTGTCCCCAGTGTGTCTCCCGTGTGTCCCCAGTATGTCTCCAGTGTGTCTCCAGTGTGTCTCCAGTGTGTCCCCAGTGAGTCTCCAGTGTGTCTCCAGTGTGTCCTCAGTGTGTCCCCAGTGTGTCCCCAGTGTGTCTCCAGTGTGTCTCCAGTGTGTCCCCAGTGTGTCCCCAGCGTGTCTCCAGTGTGTCCCCAGTGTGTCTCCAGTGTGTCCCCAGTATGTCTCCAGTGTGTCCCCAGTATGTCTCTAGTGTGTCTCCAGTGTGTCCCCAGTGTGTCCCCAGTGTGTCCCCAGTGTGTCCCCAGTGTGTCTCCAGTGTGTCCCCAGTGTGTCCCCAGTGTGTCTCCAGTGTGTCTCCCGTGTGTCCCCAGTGTGTCTCCAGTGTGTCCCCAGGGTGTCCCCAGTGTGTCTCCAGTGTGTCTCCAGTGTGTCCCCAGTGTGTCTCCAGTGTGTCTCCCGTGTGTCCCCAGTGTGTCTCCAGTGTGTCCCCAGTGTGTCTCCAGTGTGTCCCCAGTGTGTCCCCAGTGTGTCTCAAGTGTGTCCCCAGTGTGTCTCCAGTGTGTCTCCAGTGTGTCTCCCGTGTGTCCCCAGTGTGTCTCCAGTGTGTCCCCACTATATCTCCAGTGTGTCCCCAGTGTGTCCCCAGTGTGTCTCCAACGAGTCTCCAGTGTGTCCCCAGTGTGTCCCCAGTGTGTCTCCCGTGTGTCCCCAGTGTGTCTCCAGTGTGTCTCCAGTGTGTCTCCAGTGTGTCCCCAGTGTGTCTCCAGTGTGTCTCCAGTGTGTCCCCAGTGTGTCCCCAGTGTGTCTCAAGTGTGTCCCCAGTGTGTCCCCAGTGTGTCCCCAGTGTGTCTCCAGTGTGTCTCCAGTGTGTCTCCAGTGGGTCCCCAGTGTGTCTCCAGTGTGTCCCCAGTATGTCTCCCGTGTGTCCCCAGTGTGTCTCCAGTGGGTCCCCAGTGTGTCTCCAGTGTGTCTCCAGTGTGTCTCCAGTGTGTCTCCTGTGTGTCCCCAGTGTGTCCCCAGTGTGTCTCCAGTGTGTCCCCAGTGTGTCCCCAGTGTGTCTCCAGTGTGTCCCCAGCGTGTCCCCAGTGTGTCTCCAGTGTGTCCCCAGTGTGTCCCCAGTGTGTCCCCAGTGTGTCTCCAGTGTGTCTCCAGTGTGTCTCCAGTGTGTCCCCAGTGTGTCTCCAGTGTGTCCCCAGTGTGTCTCCAGTGTGTCCCCAGCGTGTCCCCAGTGTGTCTCCAGTGTGTCTCCAGTGGGTCCCCAGTGTGTCTCCAGTGTGTCCCCAGTGTGTCTCCAGTGTGTCCCCAGTGTGTCTCCAGTGTGTCCCCAGTGTGTCCCCAGTGTGTCCCCAGTGTGTCCCCAGTGTGTCTCCAGTGTGTCTCCAGTGTGTCTCCTGTGTGTCCCCAGTGTGTCCCCAGTGTGTCTCCAGTGTGTCCCCAGTGTGTCTCCAGTGTGTCTCCAGTGTGTCCCCAGTGTGTCCCCAGTGTGTCTGCAGTGTGTCCCCAGTGTGTCCCCAGTGTGTCCCCAGTGTGTCCCCAGTGTGTCTCCAGTGTGTCCCCACTATGTCTCCAGTGTGTCTCCTGTGTGTCCCCAGTGTGTCCCCAGTGTGTCTCCAGTGTGTCTCCAGTGTGTCCCCAGTGTGTCCCCAGTGTGTCCCCAGTGTGTCCCCAGTGTGTCTCCAGTGTGTCTCCAGTGTGTCTCCAGTGTGTCTCCAGTGTGTCCCCAGTGTGTCCCCAGTGTGTCCCCAGTGTGTCTCCAGTGTGTCTCCAGTGTGTCTCCAGTGTGACCCCAGTGTGTCCCCAGTGTGTCTCCAGTGTGTCTCCAGTGTTTCTCCAGTGTGTCCCCAGTGTGTCCCCAGCGTGTCCCCAGTGTGTCTCCAGTGTGTCTCCAGTGTGTCCCCAGTGTGTCCCCAGTGTGTCCCCAGTGTGTCTCCAGTGTGTCCCCAGTGTGTCTCCAGTGTGTCTCCAGTGTGTCTCCAGTGTGTCTCCAGTGTGTCTCCAGTGTGTCCCCAGTGTGTCCCCAGTGTGTCCCCAGTGTGTCTCCAGTGTGTCTCCAGTGTGTCCCCAGTGTGTCTCCAGTGTGTCCCCAGTGTGTCCCCAGTGTGTCCCCAGTGTGTCTCCAGTGTGTCTCCAGTGTGTCCCCAGTGTGTCTCCAGTGTGTCTCCAGTGTGTCCCCAGTGTGTCCCCAGTGTGTCCCCAGTGTGTCCCCAGTGTGTCTCCAGTGTGTCTCCAGTGTGTCCCCAGTGTGTCTGCAGTGTGTCCCCAGTGTGTCCCCAGTGTGTCCCCAGTGTGTCTCCAGTGTGTCCCCACTATGTCTCCAGTGTGTCCCCAGTGTGTCCCCAGTGTGTCTCCAGTGTGTCTCCAGTGTGTCCCCAGTGTGTCCCCAGTGTGTCCCCAGTGTGTCCCCAGTGTGTCTCCAGTGTGTCCCCAGTGTGTCTCCAGTGTGTCTCCAGTGTGTCCCCATCGTTTCCCCAGTGTGTCTCCAGTGTGTCTCCAGTGTGTCTCCAGTGTGTCTCCAGTGTGTCCCTAGTATGTCTCCAGTGTGTCTCCAGTGTGTCTCCTGTGTGTCTCCTGTGTGTCTCCAGTGTGTCTCCAGTGTGTCTCCAGTGTGTCCCTAGTATGTCTCTGTGTGTCCCCAGTGTGTCCCCAGTGTGTCCCCAGTGTGTCTCCAGTGTGTCTCCAGTGTGTCCCCAGTGTGTCTTCTGTGTGTCTCCAGTGTGTCCCCAGTGTGTCCCCAGTCCCCTTTCGGTGATTTGTCTCAGTGGTCTTCCATGTAAAGGCGGTCCCGACAGTGTGTCTCCAGTGGTCAACGTCCACAGCGTGTTACTTCCAGTAAGGAAGGGACAAAGCCATATCCGATGTGTACCCAGTGTTGTCCCCAGCTAGCTGTCAATTAAATGTGTGGTCTCCCAGGGTTGACCTGTCTCATGCTTGGTGTCTCAGGTAGTCTCCAGTGTGTCCAGTGTGTCTCAGTGCGCTCCCCACTATATTCTCCAGTGATGTACCCACAAGAACCTTGAACCTTCATGTTACAAGTGGTTGTCGCACAGCATGCTGTCCAAACACGAGTCTCCAGTGTCGTCCCCAGAGTGTCCCCAGTTTGTCTCAGGATGGTACCGCAGGTGTGTCTCCAGAAGGTTAAAACTCACTAACACCTAGCAATGACACATACACAAAGAAATGCTTTAATTACGATCGCGTCATCTAGTGGGTCTCCCAGTGTGTCTTCATGTGTGTCTATCATGTGGTCCCCAGCGGTGTCTCCAGGTGTCTCCAGGGTGTCCCCAGTGTGTCCCCAGTGTGTATCAAGGTCGTCACCGTGTGTCCCCCAGTAGATAGTCCACAATGTGTAGTCTCCAGCTGATGTTGGAGTCTAATCCACAGCTTGGTGTATACAGTGACCGTCCACAGTGTGTATCCCAGGTCGTCCACAAGTATGTCACTCCGTGTGTCCCCAGTGTGTCTACAGGGAGTCCCCAAGTGTGATCAGATGAGAGTCAAAGGTTGGCGGTCTCACAAGTGCTGTATTATGTGTTTCCCTCCCAGTGTGTCCACAGTGTGTCTCCAGTGTAATGTCCCTAGGTGTGATCTCCCAGTGTGTCTCACAGTGGTACACAGGTGCGTCTCAATGTGTGTCCCCAGCGTACGTCGCCCAGGTGTCTCACAGTAGTCCGTTCCCAGCGTGTCACCCAGTGTGTCCCAAGCTGTAGTCCATCAGAGCGTTGTCTACGTGTGTTTTGTCTCCAGCGTGTCCCTCAAGTGTGTCATCCAGTGTAGGCATCTCCTCGATTGATCGTCCCCCAGTGTGTTATCACAAAGTGTGTCACAAGCGTGAGTCCCCCCCAGAGTATGTCTCATGTGAGTCTACAGTGGTCCCCAGCTAGTGGTCCCCAGCTAGTCAGTCCCCAGTAATGTCTCCCGTGTGTCCCCAGTATCGGTGATTATTTCTGCGCACTCTTGTGTTCGCCAGTGTGTCTCCAGTGTAGTCTACTTCGTAGTTCCACCAAGCTGTTGGCCCAGTGTTCTCCAGTGTAGGACCCAGGTGTACTCCAGTGTGTCTACAGAGTGTGTCCCCAGTGTTCCCCAGTGTTATAGTTCAGTCTGCACATTTTAGGGGTTCACTATCCCCTTTTGTCACATTTCATGGGTGTAAGTCCCCGCGAGTGTGTACAAAGTATATACACAGTGTGTGTCCTCCAGCGTCGCTCCCCACTATTGTCCTCCAAGTGTAGTCCCAGTGTCAGTCTCCAAGATCGTGTCGTACTAGTGTAGTCCCCAGTGTGTACCCACAGTGTGTACCAGTGTGTCCCCAGTGTCCGTACAGTGTGTGTCCAGTGGTCTCAAGTGTGTGTTCTAGCCAAGTGCTTTGTTGTCCCTATGTGTGTCCCCCAGATAGTGTTCCACAGGATTAGTGTCTCCAGTGGTGTTTTGTGGTCATCCGTGGTCTCCCAAGTTGTGGACCCCAGTGTGTCCCCAGTTTAGTCCAGGGCTGTGTCTCCAGGTGTATTCTCAGTGTGTTCTCCCGTAGTGGGTCCCTGCAGAGTGTCAACTAAGTGTGTCATCTCAGTGGGTATCTCCAGGTGTCCCCAGGTGCTGAAAGTGTCCCAGTGGTTCCCCTCAGTGTGTCCCCAAGTGTTTAGTCCCCAGAGTGATCATGCTACCCAGTAGTTGGGTGCTCGCAGCAACTGTTCAGTCCTCCAAGTAGTGTCCTACCAGTTGTAGTACTCCAGTGGATTATTAAAGTTTAGATGTTCACTAGATAAAGTCTCACAGAGTTGTGTTTATATCAGTGTGTCTCCTGTGATTGTCCTCCGAGTTTCTCAGTGTGGTCTCAGTGTTGTCTCCAAATAGATAGGACTTCAAACGGTCAAAGTGTGTTCCCTAGTATCGTTCGCTCTGTGTGTCCCCAGTCGGTCACCAGTAGTGTCAACCAGAATGTTAGTTCGTCCCGGCGATATCGAGTCCCAGTTGATGTCCCCAGTAGTGTCCTTCCGTAGTGTTATCCAGTGTGTGTCCCCCAGTGTGTCCCTCAGGCGTTTGGCCCCAGAAAAAGTGGTCGTCTCCAGTGTGTCTACAGTGCTGTCGTCATGTGTGGTTCCCCCAGTCGTGCATCCCATGGTGTGTCTCCAGTTGCACTTGAAATGTGTCTCCGTGTGTACCAGGCGGTCTGCTCCATCGTGGGTCCTGTTAATCCCATTAGTTGAGTCCTTAGTGTGGTACGTCCATAGTCCAAAGTGTGTCCGCAAGCTCACGGTTATTGTGCTCACCCCCGCAGTTGTCCATCGCTGGTCCCCAGTGGGTATCAAGGTGTGTCATCCAGTTGTGTCCCCAGAGGGCTTGCTTTGACGTGCAAATGTGTCCTCCAAAGCGTGTCTCACAGTAGCCGTCCCAGTGTGTCACACAGACTTGTAATGGTCGTCTCATGTGTGTCCCCAGTGATGTCTCCAGTGTGGCCAGTGTCGTCCCAAGTGTTGTCCCAAGGGTTGGTCCCTACGTGGCGACCCCACATGTGTCGTCCCAGTGTGAATCCCCAGTGTTTTCTCCACAGTGTGACTTCAGTTGTCGTCCTCTAGTGTGGTCTCCACAGTTAGTCTCCCCCAAGTGTGTTTACCACAGTGTGTTCCAGTGGTGTCCAGTGTGTCTCCAGTGGTTCCCAGTGTGTCTCCTGTGTGTCCCCCGTGTGTCCCCAATGTGTCTCCAGTGTGTCCCCAGTGTGTCCCCGAGCGTGTTCCCCAGTGTGTGCTCCCAAGTGGTTGTCCCCAGTGTGATGCTGCCGCGTCGTACCAATCAAGCTGCCTGTCCCCAGTGGTAGTCCTCCCAGATGTGTACCCAGTAGGCGTCCTCAGTGTGATCCCCAGTTGTTGTCTCAGTGTGTCCCCAGTGGGGTAATTGTCCTCAGTGTGAATGCCCCCCAGTGCTGTCCCCAGTGTGTCCGCCAGTGTGTCACCAGTGGTGTCTCCCGGTGTCCTCAGCGTGCTCCCCATGTGTTCGCCCTCCAGTGCTTAGACCTCAGTGTTGTACCAAGTGTGTCACTCCAGTGTGTTCCACCAGTGTGAGTCCTCAGTTGTGGACCCCGTGGGTCTCCCAGTGTGTCACCAAGTGAGTCCCTCAGTGTGTCTCCAGAGTGTCTCCAAGACATGTGTCCCTGGGCGCAGTAGTGTCCCCCGTAGTGTCGCCCCCAGGTGTGTTCTACTAGTGTGTCCCAGTGTGTGTTCCCCAGTGGTAGTCACTCCAGGTGTGTCCCTCCAGTGTGTCCCCAGGTGTGTCCCCAGGTGATGTCACCCCAGGGGTAGGTCCCATCAGTGTGACCCCAAGTGCAATTACCTCAGTGATGTCCCCAGTTTTGTGTCTCCAAGTGTGTCCTCCAGTTGTGTCCCCGCAGTGGTCTGTCCCCAGCTGTGTGGTAGTTCCCCAGTGTCTGCTGCATCACAAGTGTGTCCCCAGCGTGTCCCCCCGCAGTGTGTTCCTCCACGTGTAGTCTCCAGTGGGCGCCTCCAGTGTCGTCACCTCAGCGTGAGCCCCCAGTGTCGGGAGCCACGGGTGTCTCAGTGCGTTCTACAGTGTGGTCTCCAGCAGGGTCGTCCCCCAGTGATGTTTCCTCAGTGTGGTCCTCAGTGTGTTCTCCAGTGTGTCTGTCCCCAACGTATGGTCTCCAGTTGGTCCTCAGTAGTGTCACCAGGTGAAGTACCCTCAGTGTTGTTTTGCTTCCAGCACCCGGTTGTGACCGTTGCGTTCCAGTATGTCTCCAGTAGTGATCCCCAGTGTGTCTCCACACGGAGTCCACAGTGTGTCCCCCAGGGGTGTCCCCAGTGTGTCCTCAGTAGTGTCCCCAGTGTGGCCCCCAGTGGCTCGTCCCCAGTGGACGCCAGCGTGTCCCCAGTGTGTCTCACAGTGTGTCACCAGTGTCGCTGACCATTCCAGTGCGGCCACACACAAGTTGTTGTCTCCAGATGTGGTCTCCAGTGTGTTCAACGCACGAGGGTCAATCCAGTGGGTCCCCCCTGCAGCGTGGTCATCCAGTGTGTACTCACAGTACGTGGTCCCCGTGTGTCCCCAAGTGCGACCTCCAGTGGGTCTCCCAGGTGTCCTCCAGTGTAGTCCCCAGTGTGTCTCCCAGTGTGTCATCAGTGTGGCCCCAGTGAGGATACCAGTGTGTCCCAGTGTGGCTAGGTGTACCCCGTGCTGTCCCCAGTGTGTCCCCACGTGGTCTCCCGAGTGTGACCCGCCAGTACGTGACCGTGTGTCTCCAGTGTGTCTCCAGTGTGTCCCAGTGTGTCTCCAGTGTGTCTCCAGTGTGTCCCCAGTGTGTCTCCAGTGTGTCTCCAGTGTGTCCCCAGTGTGTCCCCAGTGTGTCCCAGTGTGTCCCCAGTGTGTCCCCAGTGTGTCTCCAGTGTGTCCCCAGTGTGTCCCAGTGTGTCCCCAGTGTGTCTCCAGTGTGTCTCCAGTGTGTCCCAGTGTGTCTCCCAGTGTGTCTCCCAGGTGTCTACAGTGTGTCTCCAGTGTGTCTCCAGTGTGTCTCCAGTGTGTCCCCAGTGTGTCCCAGTGTGTCCCATGTGTCTCCAGTGTGTCCAGTGTGTCCCAGTGTGTCTCCAGTGTGTCCCCAGTGTGTCCCCAGTGTGTCCCAGTGTGTCACCAGTGTGTTCCCAGTGTGTCTCCAGTGTGTCCCCAGTGTGTCCCCAGTGTGTCTCAGTGTCCCCAGTGTGTCTCCAGTGTGTCCCAGTGTGTCCCCAGTGTGTCCCAGTGTGTCACCAGTGTGTCTCCAGTGTGTCTCCAGTGTGTCCCCAGTGTGTCCCAGTGTGTCTCCAGTGTGTCTCCAGTGTGTCTCCAGTGTGTCCAGTGGTCCCAGTGTGTCCCAGTGTGTCTCCAGTGTGTCTCCAGTGTGTCCCAGTGTGTCCCCAGTGTGTCTCCAGTGTGTCCCCAGTGTGTCCCAGTGTGTTCCCGAGTGTGTCAACAGTGTGTCCCAGTGTGTCCCAGTGTGTCCCCAGTGTGTCTCCAGTGTGTCTCCAGTGTGTCCCCAGTGTGTCCCCAGTGTGTCTCCAGTGTGTCCCCAGTGTGTCCCAGTGTGTCTCAGTGTGTCTCCAGTGTGTCCCCAGTGTGTCCCAGTGTGTTCCCAGTGTGTCCCAGTGTGTCTCCAGTGTGTCCCCAGTGTGTCTCCAGTGTGTCCCCAGTGTGTCCCCAGTGTGTCCCAGTGTGTCCCCAGTGTGTTCCCAGTGTGTTCCCAGTGTGTTCCCAGTGTGTTCCCAGTGTGTCCTCAGTGTGTCCCCAGTGTGTCTCCAGTGTGTCCTCAGTGTGTCTCCAGTGTGTCCCCAGTGTGTTCCCAGTGTGTCCCCAGTGTGTCCTCAGTGTGTCCCAGTGTGTCCCCAGTGTGTCTCCAGTGTGTCTCCAGTGTGTCCCCAGTGTGTCTCCAGTGTGTCCCAGTGTGTCCCCAGTGTGTCCCCAGTGTGTCCCAGTGTGTCCCAGTGTGTCCCAGTGTGTCCCAGTGTGTCCCAGTGTGTCCCAGTGTGTCCCCAGTGTGTCTCCAGTGTGTCCCAGTGTGTCCCAGTGTGTCCTCAGTGTGTCCCCAGTGTGTTCCCAGTGTGTCCTCAGTGTGTTCCCAGTGTGTCCCAGTGTGTCCCAGTGTGTCCCCAGTGTGTCCTCAGTGTGTCCCCAGTGTGTCCCCAGTGTGTCCCAGTCAGTGTGTCCCCAGTGTGTCTCCAGTGTGTCCCCAGTGTGTCTCCAGTGTGTCCCAGTGTGTCCCAGTGTGTCCCAGTGTGTCCCAGTGTGTCCCAGTGTGTCCCAGTGTGTCCCAGTGTGGTCCAGTGTGTCCCAGTGTGTCCCTGTCAAGTCCAGTGTGTCTCAGTGAGGCCCAGTGTGGCCCAGTGTGTCCCCAGTGTGTCCCCAGTGTGTCCCAGTGTGTCCCCAGTGTGTCCCAGTGTGTCCACAGTGTGTCCCCAGTGTGTCCCCAGTGTGTTAGTGTGTCTCCAGTGTGTCTCCAGTGTGTCCCAGTGTGTTCCCAGTGTGTCCCCAGTGTGTCTCCAGTGTGTCCCCAGTGTGTCCCCAGTGTGTCTCCAGTGTGTCCCAGTGTGTCCCCAGTGTGTTCCCAGTGTGTTCCCAGTGTGTCCCCAGTGTGTCTCCAGTGTGTCCTCAGTGTGTCCCCAGTGTGTCCCAGTGTGTCTCCAGTGTGTCCCCAGTGTGTCCCAGTGTGTCCCAGTGTGTCCCAGTGTGTCCCAGTGTGTCCCCAGTGTGTCCCAGTGTGTCTCCAGTGTGTCCCAGTGTGTCCCAGTGTGTCCCCAGTGTGTCCCCAGTGTGTCTCCAGTGTGTCTCCAGTGTGTCCTCAGTGTGTCTCCAGTGTGTCCTCAGTGTGTCCCCAGTGTGTCCTCAGTGTGTCCTCAGTGTGTCCCCAGTGTGTCTCCAGTGTGTCTCCAGTGTGTCCCCAGTGTGTCCCCAGTGTGTCCCAGTGTGTTCCCAGTGTGTCTCCAGTGTGTCCCCAGTGTGTCCCCAGTGTGTCCCCAGTGTGTCCCAGTGTGTCTCCAGTGTGTCCCCAGTGTGTCCCCAGTGTGTTCCCAGTGTGTCCCCAGTGTGTCCCCAGTGTGTCCCCAGTGTGTCCCCAGTGTGTCTCCAGTGTGTCTCCAGTGTGTCCCAGTGTGTCCCCAGTGTGTTCCCAGTGTGTTCCCAGTGTGTTCCCAGTGTGTTCCCAGTGTGTTCCCAGTGTGTCCTCAGTGTGTCCCCAGTGTGTCCTCAGTGTGTCCCCAGTGTGTCCCCAGTGTGTTCCCAGTGTGTCCCCAGTGTGTTCCCAGTGTGTCTCCAGTGTGTCCCCAGTGTGTCCCAGTGTGTCTCCAGTGTGTCCCCAGTGTGTCCCAGTGTGTCCCAGTGTGTCCCCAGTGTGTCTCCAGTGTGTCCCCAGTGTGTCCCCAGTGTGTCTCCAGTGTGTCCCAGTGTGTCCCAGTGTTCCCAGTGTGTCTCCAGTGTGTCTCCAGTGTGTCCCCAGTGTGTCCCCAGTGTGTCTCCAGTGTGTCCCCAGTGTGTCCTCAGTGTGTCCCCAGTGTGTCTCCAGTGTGTCTCCAGTGTGTCCCCAGTGTGTCCCCAGTGTGTCTCCAGTGTGTCTCCAGTGTGTCCCAGTGTGTCTCCAGTGTGTCCCCAGTGTGTCTCCAGTGTGTCCCCAGTGTGTCCCCAGTGTGTCCCCAGTGTGTCTCCAGTGTGTCCCCAGTGTGTCCCCAGTGTGTCCCAGTGTGTCCCCAGTGTGTCCCCAGTGTGTCTCCAGTGTGTCCCCAGTGTGTCCCCAGTGTGTCTCCAGTGTGTCCCAGTGTGTCCCAGTGTGTCTCCAGTGTGTCTCCAGTGTGTCCCCAGTGTGTCTCCAGTGTGTCCCAGTGTGTCCCCAGTGTGTCCCCAGTGTGTCTCCAGTGTGTCCCCAGTGTGTCTCCAGTGTGTCCCCAGTGTGTCCCCAGTGTGTCTCCAGTGTGTCCCCAGTGTGTCCCCAGTGTGTCCCAAGTGTGTCCCCAGTGTGTCCCCAGTGTGTCCCAGTGTGTCTCCAGTGTGTCCCCAGTGTGTCTCCAGTGTGTCCCCAGTGTGTCCCAGTGTGTCCCAGTGTGTCCCAGTGTGTCTCCAGTGTGTCCCAGTGTGTCCCCAGTGTTCCCAGTGTGTCCCCAGTGTGTCCCAGTGTGTCCCCAGTGTGTCTCCAGTGTGTCTCCAGTGTGTCCCCAGTGTGTCCCAGTGTGTCTCCAGTGTGTCCCCAGTGTGTCTCCAGTGTGTCCCCAGTGTGTCCCAGTGTGTCCCCAGTGTGTCTCCAGTGTGTCCCAGTGTGTCTCCAGTGTGTCCCCAGTGTGTCTCCAGTGTGTCCCCAGTGTGTCCCCAGTGTGTCCCCAGTGTGTCTCCAGTGTGTCCCCAGTGTGTCCCAGTGTGTCCCCAGTGTGTCCCCAGTGTGTCTCCAGTGTGTCCCCAGTGTGTCTCCAGTGTGTCCCAGTGTGTCCCCAGTGTGTCCCAAGTGTGTCTCCAGTGTGTCCCCAGTGTGTCCCCAGTGTGTCCCCAGTGTGTCCCCAGTGTGTCTCCAGTGTGTCCTCAGTGTGTCTCCAGTGTGTCCCCAGTGTGTCCCAGTGTGTCTCCAGTGTGTCTCCAGTGTGTCCCCAGTGTGTTCCCAGTGTGTCCCAGTGTGTCTCCAGTGTGTCCCCAGTGTGTCCCAGTGTGTCCCAGTGTGTCCCCAGTGTGTCTCCAGTGTGTCCCCAGTGTGTCTCCAGTGTGTCCCCAGTGTGTCCCCAGTGTGTCTCCAGTGTGTCCCAGTGTGTCCCCAGTGTGTCTCCAGTGTGTCCCCAGTGTGTCCCCAGTGTGTCTCCAGTGTGTCCCCAGTGTGTCCCCAGTGTGTCTCCAGTGTGTCCCCAGTGTGTCCCCAGTGTGTCTCCAGTGTGTCTCCAGTGTGTCCCCAGTGTGTCTCCAGTGTGTCTCCAGTGTGTCCCCAGTGTGTCCCAGTGTGTCCCAGTGTGTCCTCAGTGTGTTCCCAGTATGTGTCCCAGTGTGTCTCCAGTGTGTCCCCAGTGTGTCTCCAGTGTGTCCCCAGTGTGTCTCCAGTGTGTCTCCAGTGTGTCCCCAGTGTGTCCCCAGTGTGTCCCAGTGTGTCCCCAGTGTGTCCCAGTGTGTCTCCAGTGTGTCCCCAGTGTGTCCCCAGTGTGTCCCAGTGTGTCCCAGTGTGTCCCCAGTGTGTCCCCAGTGTGTCTCCAGTGTGTCTCCAGTGTGTCCCCCCAGTGTGTCCCCAGTGTGTCCCCAGTGTGTCTCCAGTGTGTCCCCAGTGTGTCCCCAGTGTGTCTCCAGTGTGTCCCAGTGTGTCTCCAGTGTGTCCCCAGTGTGTTCCCAGTGTGTCTCCAGTGTGTCCCAGTGTGTCCCCAGTGTGTTCCCAGTGTGTCCCCAGTGTGTTCCCAGTGTGTCCCCAGTGTGTCCCCAGTGTGTCCCCAGTGTGTCCCAGTGTGTCCCAGTGTGTCCCCAGTGTGTCCCAGTGTGTCCCAGTTCCCAGTGTGTCCCAGTGTGTCTCCAGTGTGTCCCCAGTGTGTCCCCAGTGTGTCCCCAGTGTGTCCCAGTGTGTCTCCAGTGTGTCCCCAGTGTGTCCCAGTGTGTCCCCAGTGTGTCCCCAGTGTGTCTCCAGTGTGTCCCCAGTGTGTCCCCAGTGTGTCCCCAGTGTGTCTCCAGTGTGTCTCCAGTGTGTCCCCAGTGTGTCCCCAGTGTGTCTCCAGTGTGTCCCAGTGTGTCTCCAGTGTGTCCCCAGTGTGTCCCAGTGTGTCCCAGTGTGTCCAGTGTGTCCCCAGTGTGTTCCCAGTGTGTTCCAGTGTGTCCTCAGTGTGTCCCCAGTGTGTCCCCAGTGTGTCTCCAGTGTGTCCCCAGTGTGTCTCCAGTGTGTCCCCAGTGTGTCTCCAGTATGTCTCCAGTGTGTCCCCAGTGTGTCTCCAGTGTGTCCCCAGTGTGTCCCCAGTGTGTTCCCAGTGTGTCCCCAGTGTGTCCCAGTGTGTCCCAGTGTGTCCCCAGTGTGTCTCCAGTGTGTCCCCAGTGTGTCTCCAGTGTGTCCCCAGTGTGTCCCCAGTGTGTTCCCAGTGTGTCCTCAGTGTGTCCCCAGTGTGTCCCCAGTGTGTCTCCAGTGTGTCTCCAGTGTGTCCCCAGTGTGTCCCCAGTGTGTCCCCAGTGTGTCCCAGTGTGTCCTCAGTGTGTTCCCAGTGTGTTCCCAGTGTGTTCCCAGTGTGTCCCCAGTGTGTCCCACGTGTGTCCTCAGTGTGTCCCCAGTGTGTCCCAGTGTGTCCCCAGTGTGTTCCCAGTGTGTCCCCAGTGTGTCTCCAGTGTGTCCCAGTGTGTCCCCAGTGTGTCCTCAGTGTGTCCCCAGTGTGTTCCCAGTGTGTCCTCAGTGTGTCCCCAGTGTGTCCCCAGTGTGTCCCAGTGTGTCCCAGTGTGTCTCCAGTGTGTCCCCAGTGTGTCCCCAGTGTGTCCCCAGTGTGTCTCCAGTGTGTCCCCAGTGTGTCCCAGTGTGTCCCCAGTGTGTCTCCAGTGTGTCCCCAGTGTGTCCCCAGTGTGTTCCCAGTGTGTCTCCAGTGTGTCCCCAGTGTGTCCCCAGTGTGTCCCCAGTGTGTCTCCAGTGTGTCCCCAGTGTGTCTCCAGTGTGTCCCCAGTGTGTCCCAGTGTGTCCCCAGTGTGTCCCCAGTGTGTCCCAGTGTGTCCCAGTGTGTCCCGGTGTGTCTCCAGTGTGTCCCAGTGTGTCCCCAGTGTGTCCCCAGTGTGTTCCCAGTGTGTTCCCAGTGTGTCTCCAGTGTGTCCCCAGTGTGTCTCCAGTGTGTCCCAGTGTGTCCCCAGTGTGTCCCAGTGTGTCCCCAGTGTGTCCCAGTGTGTCCCAGTGTGTCCCAGTGTGTCCCCAGTGTGTCCCCAGTGTGTCCCAGTGTGTCCCCAGTGTGTCCCAGTGTGTCCCAGTGTGTCCCCAGTGTGTCCTCAGTGTGTTCCCAGTGTGTCCCCAGTGTGTCTCCAGTGTGTCCCCAGTGTGTCCCAGTGTGTCCCCAGTGTGTCCCCAGTGTGTCCCAGTGTGTCCCCAGTGTGTCCCCAGTGTGTCCCCAGTGTGTCCCCAGTGTGTTCCCAGTGTGTCCTCAGTGTGTTCCCAGTGTGTCCCCAGTGTGTCTCCAGTGTGTCCTCAGTGTGTCTCCAGTGTGTCCCAGTGTGTCCCCAGTGTGTCCCAGTGTGTCCCCAGTGTGTCCCCAGTGTGTCCCCAGTGTGTCTCCAGTGTGTCCCCAGTGTGTCCCCAGTGTGTCTCCAGTGTGTCCCCAGTGTGTCCCAGTGTGTTCCCAGTGTGTCCCCAGTGTGTCCCCAGTGTGTCTCCAGTGTGTCCTCAGTGTGTCTCCAGTGTGTCCCCAGTGTGTCCCCAGTGTGTCCCAGTGTGTCCCCAGTGTGTCCCCAGTGTGTCCCAGTGTGTCCCCAGTGTGTCCCAGTGTGTCCTCAGTGTGTCCCCAGTGTGTCCCCAGTGTGTCCCCAGTGTGTCCCCAGTGTGTCCCCAGTGTGTCTCCAGTGTGTCTCCAGTGTGTCCCCAGTGTGTCCTCAGCGTGTCCCCAGTGTGTTCTCAGTGTGTCCTCAGTGTGTTCCCAGTGTGTTCCCAGTGTGTTCCCAGTGTGTTCCCAGTGTGTTCCCAGTGTGTTCCCAGTGTGTCCTCAGTGTGTTCCCAGTGTGTCCCCAGTGTGTCTCCAGTGTGTCCTCAGTGTGTCTCCAGTGTGTCCCCAGTGTGTCTCCAGTGTGTCTCCAGTGTGTCCCCAGTGTGTCCCCAGTGTGTCCCCAGTGTGTCCCCAGTGTGTTCCCAGTGTGTCCCCGGTATGTCTCCAGTGTGTCTCCAGTGTGTCCCAGTGTGGTCCAATGTGGTCTAGTGTGCCCCAGTGTGTCCCAGTGTGTCCCAGTGTGTCCCAGTGTGTCCCAGTGTGTCCCAGTGTGTCCCAGTGTGTCCCAGTGTGTCCCAGTGTGTCCCAGTGTGTCCCAGTGTGTCCCAGTGTGTCCCAGTGTGTCCCAGTGTGTCCCAGTGTGTCCCAGTGTGTCCCAGTGTGTCCCCAGTGTGTCTCCAGTGTGTCCCCAGTGTGTCCCCAGTGTGTCCCCAGTGTGTTCCCAGTGTGTCCCCAGTGTGTTCCCAGTGTGTCCCCAGTGTGTCTCCAGTGTGTCCCCAGTGTGTCCCCAGTGTGTCCCAGTGTGTTCCCAGTGTGTTCCCAGTGTGTCTCCAGTGTGTCCCCAGTGTGTCCTCAGTGTGTCCCCAGTGTGTCCCCAGTGTGTTCCCAGTGTGTCCTCAGTGTGTCCCCAGTGTGTCCCCAGTGTGTCTCCAGTGTGTCTCCAGTGTGTCCCCAGTGTGTCCTCAGCGTGTCCCCAGTGTGTTCCCAGTGTGTCCTCAGTGTGTTCCCAGTGTGTTCCCAGTGTGTTCCCAGTGTGTTCCCAGTGTGTCCTCAGTGTGTCCCAGTGTGTCCCCAGTGTGTCCCCAGTGTGTCCCCAGTGTGTCCCAGTGTGTCCCCAGTGTGTCCCCAGTGTGTCCCAGTGTGTCCCCAGTGTGTCCCCAGTGTGTCCCCAGTGTGTCTCCAGTGTGTCCCCAGTGTGTCCCCAGTGTGTCTCCAGTGTGTCCCCAGTGTGTCCCCAGTGTGTCCCCAGTGTGTCCCCAGTGTGTCCCCAGTGTGTCTCCAGTGTGTCCCCAGTGTGTCTCCAGTGTGTCCCAGTGTGTCTCCAGTGTGTCCCCAGTGTGTCTCCAGTGTGTCCCCAGTGTGTCCCAGTGTGTCCCAGTGTGTCCCCAGTGTGTCCCCAGTGTGTCCCCAGTGTGTCTCCAGTGTGTCCCCAGTGTGTCCCAGTGTGTCCCCAGTGTGTCCCCAGTGTGTCCCCAGTGTGTCCCCAGTGTGTCTCCAGTGTGTCCCCAGTGTGTCTCCAGTGTGTCCCCAGTGTGTCCCCAGTGTGTCCCAGTGTGTCCCCAGTGTGTCTCCAGTGTGTCTCCAGTGTGTCCCCAGTGTGTCCCCAGTGTGTCCTCAGTGTGTTCCCAGTGTGTCCCCAGTGTGTCTCCAGTGTGTCCCCAGTGTGTCCCCAGTGTGTCCCCAGTGTGTCTCCAGTGTGTCCCCAGTGTGTCCCCAGTGTGTCTCCAGTGTGTCTCCAGTGTGTCCCCAGTGTGTCCCCAGTGTGTCCCAGTGTGTCCCAGTGTGTCCCCAGTGTGTCCCCAGTGTGTCTCCAGTGTGTCCCCAGTGTGTCCCCAGTGTGTCTCCAGTGTGTCCCCAGTGTGTCCCCAGTGTGTCCCCAGTGTGTCCCCAGTGTGTCCCCAGTGTGTCTCCAGTGTGTCTCCAGTGTGTCCCCAGTGTGTCTCCAGTGTGTCCCCAGTGTGTCTCCAGTGTGTCCCCTGTGTCCCAGTGTGTCCCCAGTGTGTCTCCAGTGTGTCCCCAGTGTGTCCCAGTGTGTCCCCAGTGTGTCCCCAGTGTGTCTCCAGTGTGTCCCCAGTGTGTCCCCAGTGTGTCCCCAGTGTGTCCCCAGTGTGTCTCCAGTGTGTCCCCAGTGTGTCCCAGTGTGTCCCCAGTGTGTCCCAGTGTGTCCCAGTGTGTCTCCAGTGTGTCCCAGTGTGTCTCCAGTGTGTCCCAGTGTGTCCCCAGTGTGTCTCAGTGTGTCCCCAGTGTGTCCCCAGTGTGTCCCAGTGTGTCCCAGTGTGTCTCCAGTGTGTCCCCAGTGTGTCCCAGTGTGTCCCCAGTGTGTCCCCAGTGTGTCCCCAGTGTGTCCCCAGTGTGTCCCCAGTGTGTCCCCAGTGTGTCTCCAGTGTGTCCCCAGTGTGTCCCAGTGTGTCCCCAGTGTGTCTCCAGTGTGTCCCCAGTGTGTCCCCAGTGTGTCCCCAGTGTGTCCCAGTGTGTCCCCAGTGTGTCCCAGGTGTCCCAGTGTGACCCCAGTGTGTCTCCAGTGTGTCTCCAGTGTGTCCCAGTGTGTTCCCAGTGTGTTCCCAGTGTGTCTCCAGTGTGTCCCCAGTGTGTCCCCAGTGTGTCTCCCAGTGTGTCCCAG
>JAWQFJ010030402.1:2500-12500 GCA_034096865.1 Theodoxus fluviatilis | reverse complement strand
TTGAACTGCTTTGTTTTTATTTGTAAGTGATGTAAAAGTTAATGACAGTAGATACATTACTTTTTTCAGCGTTTGGTCGAAGACTGTTTTACCGATTTTGATTTTCTGTGTTGTGTACGTTCCCGGTTGTGGCAGAGTAGAAACAACGACAGCACCAACAGCAACGATAGTACTGATGGTTGCACGGATTTGACGTCTATTCATTGCTTCATTCTAGAGTCTCACTTCCATTGGGAACAGCATGTGCACCATAACCTACTGCAGTCTTCCCGAGAGGCCAGGTGTCTGCTTCGGCATTTCTCCCTTCCGTGGCACCACGTGTGGAGATAAAAAGGTACCAATGTTTGAAGGCATGGAAGAAAACCTATCAACAGAACGGTATTATGAAGGGCGTTGCGCATGGGTTGGGCTCGATCTGTCAGGGAGGTGTGAATGCAAGGTTGAACCAGAATGCTCTGACTCTGTCCCGATACTCCCGATGGCGTGTGTGGCTGCTTGGACACCCCTGGCAGAGATAACTTAACCCTTACCCTGTTAGTGGCGGTATTTGCTTCGACTGATCAGGGAGGAAGGTGGTTAAAATGTGCATTCCAAAAATAAGAAAAAACAATCGGCATAAACATTTTCTTAAAACAAGTATGTGTATTTGATCTTTGTTGAACTGTAAGTTCTTCAGGTATAGGTTTTGCAGTATGTTGTTGGACAGTTGAAGGGCATGTGGAAAAGGAAAAGGTAGGTGGCTCCTCCTTGAAATGTAGCTCTTATTAAGTAGCGCTGACAAAGCAATCAGTCCTAACTATGAGGCCAGGGTTAAAAGAAAAGCAGCCAGGGGCTCCAGCTGATGATGGGGACATCGAGCGGCTCCGGCTGAAAGCTGCTCTTAAGTGTCTGTCTTCCAAATGCACGCGCTTGCATGCGGATGTATGTACACGAACACACAAATGCACGTGTCCGTGCGTGTGTGCGAACGCACACACATGGAGAAGCAGGTATGCATGCATGCACGCACAAACAGACACTCATACTAAAACGAGAACTGTTGCACAAATTGGAAGCTCAAGAACTAGTCGTCTTGATTTCCGTTTTCTTTCTTTCTTTCTCTCAAATGGTTGTGAGCACGAATGTTTGACATATGTGTTTCATTGGTAGTTGAGGCAATAAGAGAGAGAAACTCTGCACACATATTTGTTAAACTAATACTCTCTTTTTCAGTGGTGCGTCAACACTTTATGTGTGTCGTCCGCTGCTGCTGGAAGGATGGATGGTAAGATGATATTTTCAAGATAGTGTTTACTCTGATCTCGCTATTTCGTGTTGCCATCTTCCCATGCCCGCCGTTAGTTTGCTCCTGTTCGTCGTCCTATTCGTTCTTCTCGTCCTTCTGCTCCGCTTCGTCTTTCTCTCCCTCTTCTTTCTTTTGTTTCTTTTCTCTCTCTCTTTCTTTTGTTTCTTTTCTCTCTCTCTTCTTTTTTTGTTTTTTTCTCTCTCTTCTTTCTGTTTGTTTCTTTTCTCCTTCTTTTTTGTTTCTTTTCTCTCTCTCTTCTTTTTTTGTTTCTTTTCTCTCTCTCTTCTATATTTTCTCCCTCTTCTTTCTTTCTCCCTCTTCTTTCTTTCCTCCCTCTTCTTTCTTTTTGTTTCTTTTTTTCTCTCTCTCTTCTTTCTTTCCTCCCTCTTCTTTCTTTTTGTTTCTTTTTTCTCTCTCTCTCTTTTCTTTTCTCCCTCTTCTTTCTTTTTGTTTCTTTTCTCTCTCTTTTCTTTCTTTTCTCCCTCTTCTTTCTTTTTGTTTCTTTTCTCTCTCTCTTCTTTCTTTTCTCCCTCTTCTCTCTTTTTGTTTCTTTTCTCTCTCTCTTCTTTCTTTTCTCCCTCTTCTTTCTTTTTGTTTCTTTTCTCCCTCTTCTTTCTTTTTGTTTCTTTTCTCCCTCTTCTTTCTTTTTGTTTCTTTTCTCCCTCTTCTTTCTTTTTGTTTCTTTTCTCTCTCTCTTCTTTCTTTTCTTCCTCTTCTTTCTTTTTCCCTCTTTTTTCTTTTCTCCCTCTTCTTTCTTTTTGTTTCTTTTCTCTCTCTCTTCTATCTTTTCTCCCACTTCTTTCTTTTTGTTTCTTTTCTCTCTCTCTTCTTTTTTTTCTCTCTTCTTTCTTTCCTCCCTCTTCTTTCTTTCTCCTTCTTCTTTTTTCTCTCCCTCTTCTTTCTTTTTGTTTCCTTTCTCACTCTCTCTCTTCTTTCTTTTCTCCCTCTTCTTTCTTTCTCCCTCTTCTTTCTTTTCTCCCTCTTCTTTCTTTTTGTTTCTTTTCTCTCTCTCTCTCTTCTTTCTTTTCTCCCTCTTCTTTATTTTTGTTTCTTTTCTCCCTCTTCTTTCTTGTTGTTTCTTTTTTCTCTCTCTTCCTTCTTTTCACCCTCTTCTTTCTTTCTCCCTCTTCTTTCTTTTCTCCCTCTTCTTTCTTTTTGTTTCTTTTCTCTCTCTCTTCTTTCTTTTCTCCCACTTCTTTCTTTTTGTTTCTTTTCTCTCTCTCTTCTTTATTTTTTCTCTCTCTTCTTTCTTTCCTCCCTCTTCTTATTTCTCTCTCTTCTTTCTTTCCTCCCTCTTCTTTTTTTCACCCTCTTCTTTCTTTTCTCCCTCTTTTTTCTTTTTGTTTCTTTTCTCTCTCTTTCTCTCTTCTTTTTGTTCTCTCTCTCTTCTTTCTTTTCTCCCTCTTCTTTCTTTTCTCCCTCTTCTTTCTTTTTGTTTCTTTTCTCTCTCTCTTCTTTCATTTTGTTTCTTTTCTCCCTCTTCTTTTTGGGGGTTTGTTTTTTCACTCTTCTTTCTTTTTGTTTATTTTCTCTCTCTTCTTTTTTTTGTTTCTTTTCTCTCTCTTCTCTCTTTTTTCTTCGTTTCTCCCTCTTCTGTCTTTTTGTTTCTTTTCTCTCTTCTTTCTTTTTGTTTCTTTTCTCTCTCTTCTTTCTGTTTCTGTTCTCCCTCTTCTGTCTTTTTGTTTCTTTTCTCTCTCTTCTTTCATTCTGTTTATTTTCTCTCTTCTTTTTTCTTGTTGCTTTTCTCTCTCTTCTCTCTTTTTGTTTCTTTTCTCTCTCTTCTTTCTTTTGTTTCTGGTCTCCCTCTTCTTTCTTTTGTTTCTTTTCTCCCTCTTCTTTCTTATTTGTTTCTCCCCCCCCTCCCTCTTCCTTATTTGTTTCCTCAGATTCTTACTTCTAGTATTGAGAGCTTTGCACCTCCTACTCCTCTACCTTGCACTGACAAGAGTCCCGGTCTGCGAAGCCTTTCCTTTTTCACTTTCTCTCGTAAGAGCTTATGATGTTTAAAAACTTACAGACATTCATAAAAACAGAGAATGGATTAAAGCAGGCTTTCAGACCTGAATGGACATAGACATACAGACAGACAGACAGACAGACAGACAGACAGACAGACAGACAGACAGACAGACAGACAGACAGACAGACAGACAGACAGACAGACAGACAGACAGACAGACAGAAAGACAGACAGACAGACAGACAGACAGACAGACAGACAGACAGACAGACAGACAGACAGACAGACAGACAGACAGACGGACAGACGGACGGATGGACGGACGGACGGACGGATGGGCGGGCAGGCAGGCAGGCAGGCAGGCAGGCAGGCAGGCAGGCAAGCAGACAGACAGACATACAAACAGACAGGCAGGCAGACACACACACTGATAGACAGACAGACACGCTGGCTAGCAGGCAGGAAGGGTGGGTGTGGGTGGGGTGCTTGGTAAGTAAGGGGGTAAGGATAGGACGGGAAGGAAGGCGTAAAAACAAATGGACTAAAGAAAGAAGAAGTAAATCACACTTCATACACATTCCAAACGGAAGAATTTGTGAAAGAGGGCTAGGTAGTACTTTTTCTGGTTTGTTGGTGAATGCGTGGCATAATGTTCTGAGAGGTCAGTCATGGACTTCAGTGAACAGTTTGTAGTTGCCCGTGGCTTGGAAGGGATCCTCCACGATGGTTTCAATGAACGGTTGGATATAAATAAGCTGGTCTTGTCCCAATGTCTTTCTGTACTGGGGGCTGTTCGGGGCCTGTTTGGGGCTGCCTCTGGCTGAGCTACTGGAGCAGGCCCCGAAAGTGCAGCAGCTAGGAGGAAGGTGGGGAAAAGGAGAAAGAAGGGGAGGAGGGCGGGGGGAGGAGGAGGAGGAAGAGGAGGAGAAGGAAGAGGAGAATGGAGGAGGAGGAGGGGGGAGGAGGAAGAGGAGGGAAAGGATGAGGAGGAAGAGGAGGGAAAGGAGGGGGAAGAGGAGGGAGGAGGAGGAGGTGGAGGAGAAGGAGGAGGAGGAGGAGGAGGAGGAGGAGGAGGAGGAGGAGGAGGAGGAGGAAGAGGAGGAGGAGGAGGAGGAGGAGGAGGAGGAGGAGGAGAAGGAGGAGGAGGAGGAAGAGGAGGAAGAGGAGGAGGAGGAGGAGGAGGAGGAGGAGGAGGAGGAGGAGGAGGAGGAGGAGGAGGAGGAGGAGGAGGAGGAGGAGAAGGAGGAGGAGGAGGAGGAGGAGGAGCAGGAGGAAAATTATGATAATTGAGTATTACGGCTTACCATCCTCTGCAGGTTATGTAAGGCCATTGACCATGACACTCACTGAAACTGTTTTCGAGTAAGGACACGAAAGGTGTCGATTTTCCAAGTTATCTGCCCTTTACATATATTTTGCAATATGAAGGCTCATTGAGTTTATTCCTACCCGCAGCACGGGGGAACAGTGTCTGAAATGAATGAGTTGTTATCATTTTCTTACTTTGTCGTATCTTCAAGCCAGTTATTTGAGCCTTCTGTCACTGCAGAGACGTGTCCATTCGGTGACCAACAAGAGCAGCCCTACAGCAACGTCGACAGGACGTGTGCTCAGTACGCCAGGGAGGAGCCCTCGGCGTGCTACAACGACTACATTAGGGGCATCTGTTGCAAGGCCTGCAATGACGTCAAAAGACAGGAGGACATCGGTGAGAGTTGCACTATGACGTATTCAAAGGTGTCCCAGTCTTACTGGATGTTCTCTTTCTTTTTCAATGCGACAAGACAGTTTTCGTTGTACTAAATAAGTCTGAATTGCGTCGCCGTTTTTGAAACAGTTATTGTCCAATATCCCAGTGTAAGCATGTACGAATCAGTTACAAACCTACACGAAATACCTTCTGTGACATCCAGAGAGGGCGAGAAGAAAACAAAGTTTCTCTCTCAGAATGTGATATATCACATGTATTTACCATGATACATATGTCGACTGGACGACAGATACGCGAATATGACTGTTTACAGGATGTCCATCTGCCATCACGAATTAGTTACGCCCCAGAATTAAATTAATTTAATTGACAATCACTGTGCGCATTGACGAAACTAAAAGAATTGATATGACATCTAGGATTTTTCAGACAGTTCGTGTAGTCATCGTAACGCTGATGATGGCTGGCGTACAAACCCAAATATGTCTGTTCACAGAATGTCCTTCTGCAAATAAGAAATAGTCACACCCCAGAACGAATATGATTTCAGTGATAATCACAGAGGGCATTGACATAGATAAAATAGTAAAATGACATATATGGTTTTGAAGCATTTAGGATATTTCGCATTATGCAAATGTTGACTGGGCGATTGACACGTGACAATGTCTTCTTTCAGCTTGTCCCTATGGAGACAAGATCAACACGTGCACAGCGTCCTCATGCAACACCCAGAGTATGTGGGACACGTGCTGCTTCACCTGCTCTGCCTTCCGCACCACGACTGCTACTACTACCAAGGCTACCACTACCACCACTACTCCTAGAACTACTACCACCACCCGAACCACGACCCCTACCACTACCACCCGCACCACCACCCCTACCACTACCACCCGTACCACCACCCCTACCACCACCACCCGTACCACGACCCCTACCACCACCACCCGAACCACGACCCCTACCACCACCATCCCTACCACCACCATCCCTACCACCACCCCTACCACTACCACCCGTACCACCACCCCTGCAACTACCACCCGTACCACCACCCCTACCACCACCACCCGTACCACCACCCCTACCACCACCACCCGAACCACGACCCCTACTACCACCACCCGTACCACCACCCCTACTACCACCACCCGTACCACCACCCCTACCACCGCTACCCAAACCACGACCTGTAATGCCCTGCTTCGGTTGTTTTTTGTAAATGCCTGTTAGTAATGGATAGATATTTGGACTTTCTTTTGTTCCAACTAAGCGACCAACATGACAATGGCATACTCTTGTCTCTTGATATATCATGTACTTCGTAAACATCGTGAAGTAAAAACATGATTTATGCTCTGAATAAACCCTTCTGCAGTTCACTCCTGAGTCTTTTTGTAAATTAAGAAGGAAGTGTACCGCTTTTAGGAGAATAAAAGATAATGTTACCAAAATGTTACGATGTCTATGTGTGAGTGTGTGTGAGCGTGTGTGTGTGTGTGTGTGTGTGTGTGTGTGTGTGTGTGTGTGTGTGTGTGTGTGTGTGTGCGTGCTTGGTGCTTGCGTGCTTGGTGCTTGCGTGCGTGCGTGTGTGTGTGTGTGTGTGCGCGTATGACTATTTTGTGTGTATGTGTGTGTGTGTGTGTGTGTGTGTGTGTGCAAGCGCAAGAGTGTGTGTGTGTGTGTGTGTGTGTGTGTGTGTGTGTGTGTGTGTGTGGCGTGTGTGCGTGCGTGCGAGCTTGAAATGTGCGCGCATGCAGTGGAAGTGCAGTTTACAGCACTTGCAAAGGTTGACCAAGACTCTGTCAGAGGACACTTCGCACTTGGAAATAAAACTGCGCATCCAAATGCAGCTCGAGGGTGTATTTCCTGCTGATTTGTGCCTCTTCTGATCTTATCCAACGCCGGTTTTATCTCACTCTTTTTCTCGCTCTTCTCTCTCTCTCTATCTCTCCATCTCTCTCTCTCTCTCTCTCTCTCTCTCTCTCTTTCTCCATAACTCTCCATAAATCTCCATATCTTTCCATATCTATATTTATATCTTTCCTCACCTCTCATCTCTTTCCGTATCTATCTGTTCATTTTCTCTCTCTCTTTCTCTGTCTCTCTCCGTCTCTCTCCGTCTCTCTCTCTCTATCTCTCTCTCTCTCTCTTCTTACTTTCTTCTCTTTTTCTTTCGATTTGTCAGCGAAACAGCCAGCCGGACAGTCAGTCATTCACTCAGCCAGTCAGTCAGTTAGTCAGTCGGTTGCTATATCACTCTCTTACCTGATATCACACTTACTCGCTTAGTCACTCACTCCTCATTTACTCAACCATTTATTCATACGTTCACATCGTCATTCACTCACATATTTACTGGCTCAGATGTTCACTCACTCAAGCAATCATCCGCTCGCTCTCTCACACACTCGATTCCGACTATCTCTCTCTCTCTCTCTCTCTCTCTCTCTCTCTCTTTCTCTCTCCTGGCAAAAATGACGAAGATTCTGAGCATGAAGAATCCCTCCCATGCAATTGCCCATACAGTGTGACCCATCGGATTTCTCAAGATATATAGCAAATCAGTTTGGTGAAATCCTGATAAACTTATGTAAAGCTCACCATATTTACATCGCAAATGGAAGCAATGTAAGCGATAAAGAGGATAAATTTACATATATTTCTCAACACGGGGAGAGAGAGAGAGAGAGAGAGAGAGAGAGAGAGAGAGAGAGAGAGAGAGAGAGAGAGAGAGAGAGAGCAGGATGGCTTCTGAGCATTATCATACCAAAATTATTGTTGATAACTTTCTGGTGTGGAAGTGATCATAGCTGAAAAATTCGTGAATGTTCAAACCCTTATTCCCTTGAGTTGATACACGTTCCTCCATGAAACTTTTAAAATTTGTTTTTAGGAAACCCTATGATACTTAGAAATAAGCTTTTTACTGGGATATGTTGACAGACCAATTATGTTAAGTCATGGGGAAACCATTGGGTGACCAAGTTATTTTGTAGTCTTTTTTGCTCCCAAGCCTCTGAGTTTTTTGCATGGTCACCCTGGTCCTCTTCTCTGAGATTCTGGGGGGACAGGCTGGGCACCTGAGTGGACAGGCTGGGCATTTGATAGGCCAGGCACAGCATCTGCAGTCTCTGGGACGATGTCAGAGGCCTCATCAGATGATGGCCTGGGGCAAACAACATCCTGATATTCGTCTGAGACGAATTCTCGGATTTCTTGGAAGAGGTACTGCTTCCTTTCTCGGCTCTGTCCTGAAGGTGTGATGATGGGAGGCAGGTCACTGCTCGGAATTTCTTGACTGTCTTTCAAGAGTTTGAAGACCTGACGCTCATTCCCACAGGATAGCCTGACACACACCTCTCCATTTCTGCAGAATTTCTGCAAGATCTTCCATTGAAGTTTTGGCAGGTACATCTAGCTTCCACATTTGTGTCTGGCGTTCCAGCTGTGCTGCTTAATTCTTCTGCAGCTGGATAAACCAACTACTGAACAATGGAGAGTAATCGTCCTTCTCTGCAAAGTAGACTATAAAAGCAAATCAGTACTTTATCAGGAAATTTTATAATAACTTGCTCTATTGTATTGAAAGTTTAATATGAATGTAATAGGGTTTAGAATGATGGCTTCGGGTGTGTTTTAGGACTAGAGTAAGTTTTAATGTTTATTGTATAATTGTAGGGTCTAGAACGATGAGCAAGGGAAGTAATCCAAGCAAACGTGCGTGTGCGAGCGAGAGCGGGTTGCTCGTAACAATAACAATGATAGAACTGACTTCAAGCACTTGAGATGTGGTAATACACTGTATGATGGAAAATACAGATCTGCAACAAAGAACAGGTGTAATCGATCATCATGCATTCTTTCGATCACACTTACCGTCGTCCTCCGAAGTTGACGATGTCAATAATGACATCGGTTCCGACGAAGGCTGTTATTTTGACTGGGCATCTGAGCCAAAATATCTTCTCCGACAGATAGTTCATGGACATACTCTCAGAACACGTCCAGTAGTTCGGGGTGTCCACTCGATCTCTCTTCGTGGAGCAAACGAGCACACTTGCTCTCATTCTCTGGTGCAAAGCTACGACAGCCGCTGGTTTCAGCCACCTTGACTAGTCTGGCCTCGTTTTGCTGACAGTATCCCCCTCCGCTGACAGTACCCCTCTTCGCTGACAGTACCCCCTTCCGCTGAGAGTACCCCCCTCTGCTGACAGTACCCCCCTCCGCTGACAGTATCCCCTTCCACTGACAGTACCCCCTTCCGTTGAGAGTACCCCCCTCTGCTGACAGTACCCCCTTCCGCTGACAGTTCCCCCTTCCGTTGACAGTACCCCCTTCCGCTGACAGTACCCCCCTCCGCTGTCAGTACCCCCCTCCGCTGACAGTACCCCCCTCTGCTGACAGTACCCCCTTCCACTGAGAGTACCCCCCTCTGCTGACAGTACCCCCCTCCGCTTACAGTACCCCCTATTGCTGACAGTATCCCCCTCCGCTGACAGTACCCCCCTCCGCTGACAATACCCCCCTCCGCTGACATTACGCCCTTCCGCTGAGAGTACCCCCCTCTGCTGACAGTACCCCCTCCGCTGACAGTATCCCCTTCCACTGACAGTATCCCCTTCCGTTGAGAGTATCCCCCTCTGCTGACAGTACCCCTCAGTACCCCCCTCTGCTGACTGTACCCCCCTCTGCTGACAGTACCCTCCTCCGCTGACAGTATCCCCCTCCGCTGACAGTACCCCCCTCCGCTGACAGTACCCCCCTCCGCTGACAGTACCCCCTCTGCTGACAGTACCCCCTTCCGCTGAGAGTACCCCCCTCTGCTGACAGTACCCCCCTCTGCTGACAGTACCCCCCTCTGCTGACAGTACCCTCCTCCGCTTACAGTACCCCCTATTGCTGACAGTACCCCCCTCCGCTGACAGTACCCTCCTCTCCCCCCTATTGCTGACAGTACCCCCCTCTGCTGACAGTACCCCCCTCCGCTGACATTACGCCCTTCCGCTGAGTGTACCCCACTCTGCTAACAGTACCCCCC
>JAWQFJ010030398.1:5000-13284 GCA_034096865.1 Theodoxus fluviatilis | reverse complement strand
AGAAGGAGAGGTGAAGGGCTGGGAGTAGAGAAGGAGAGGTGAAGGGCTGGGAGTAGAGAAGGAGAGGTGAAGGGCTGGGAGTAGAGAAGGAGAGGTGAAGGGCTGGGAGTAGAGAAGGAGAGGTGAAGGGCTGGGAGTAGAGAAGGAGAGGTGAAGGGCTGGGAGTAGAGAAGGAGAGGTGAAGGGCTGGGAGTAGAGAAGGAGAGGTGAAGGGCTGGGAGTAGAGAAGGAGAGGTGAAGGGCTGGGAGTAGAGAAGGAGAGGTGAAGGGCTGGGAGTAGAGAAGGAGAGGTGAAGGGCTGGGAGTAGAGAAGGAGAGGTGAAGGGCTGGGAGTAGAGAAGGAGAGGTGAAGGGCTGGGAGTAGAGAAGGAGAGGTGAAGGGCTGGGAGTAGAGAAGGAGAGGTGAAGGGCTGGGAGTAGAGAAGGAGAGGTGAAGGGCTGGGAGTAGAGAAGGAGAGGTGAAGGGCTGGGAGTAGAGAAGGAGAGGTGAAGGGCTGGGAGTAGAGAAGGAGAGGTGAAGGGCTGGGAGTAGAGAAGGAGAGGTGAAGGGCTGGGAGTAGAGAAGGAGAGGTGAAGGGCTGGGAGTAGAGAAGGAGAGGTGAAGGGCTGGGAGTAGAGAAGGAGAGGTGAAGGGCTGGGAGTAGAGAAGGAGAGGTGAAGGGCTGGGAGTAGAGAAGGAGAGGTGAAGGGCTGGGAGTAGAGAAGGAGAGGTGAAGGGCTGGGAGTAGAGAAGGAGAGGTGAAGGGCTGGGAGTAGAGAAGGAGAGGTGAAGGGCTGGGAGTAGAGAAGGAGAGGTGAAGGGCTGGGAGTAGAGAAGGAGAGGTGAAGGGCTGGGAGTAGAGAAGGAGAGGTGAAGGGCTGGGAGTAGAGAAGGAGAGGTGAAGGGCTGGGAGTAGAGAAGGAGAGGTGAAGGGCTGGGAGTAGAGAAGGAGAGGTGAAGGGCTGGGAGTAGAGAAGGAGAGGTGAAGGGCTGGGAGTAGAGAAGGAGAGGTGAAGGGCTGGGAGTAGAGAAGGAGAGGTGAAGGGCTGGGAGTAGAGAAGGAGAGGTGAAGGGCTGGGAGTAGAGAAGGAGAGGTGAAGGGCTGGGAGTAGAGAAGGAGAGGTGAAGGGCTGGGAGTAGAGAAGGAGAGGTGAAGGGCTGGGAGTAGAGAAGGAGAGGTGAAGGGCTGGGAGTAGAGAAGGAGAGGTGAAGGGCTGGGAGTAGAGAAGGAGAGGTGAAGGGCTGGGAGTAGAGAAGGAGAGGTGAAGGGCTGGGAGTAGAGAAGGAGAGGTGAAGGGCTGGGAAGTAGAGAAGGAGAGGTGAAGGGCTGGGAGTAGAGAAGGAGAGGTGAAGGGCTGGGAGTAGAGAAGGAGAGGTGAAGGGCTGGGAGTAGAGAAGGAGAGGTGAAGGGCTGGGAGTAGAGAAGGAGAGGTGAAGGGCTGGGAGTAGAGAAGGAGAGGTGAAGGGCTGGGAGTACAGAAGGAGAGGTGAAGGGCTGGGAGTAGAGAAGGAGAGGTGAAGGGCTGGGAGTAGAGAAGGAGAGGTGAAGGGCTGGGAGTACAGAAGGAGAGGTGAAGGGCTGGGAGTAGAGAAGGAGAGGTGAAGGGCTGGGAGTAGAGAAGGAGAGGTGAAGGGCTGGGAGTAGAGAAGGAGAGGTGAAGGGCTGGGAGTAGAGAAGGAGAGGTGAAGGGCTGGGAGTAGAGAAGGAGAGGTGAAGGGCTGGGAGTAGAGAAGGAGAGGTGAAGGGCTGGGAGTAGAGAAGGAGAGGTGAAGGGCTGGGAGTAGAGAAGGAGAGGTGAAGGGCTGGGAGTAGAGAAGGAGAGGTGAAGGGCTGGGAGTAGAGAAGGAGAGGTGAAGGGCTGGGAGTAGAGAAGGAGAGGTGAAGGGCTGGGAGTAGAGAAGGAGAGGTGAAGGGCTGGGAGTAGAGAAGGAGAGGTGAAGGGCTGGGAGTAGAGAAGGAGAGGTGAAGGGCTGGGAGTAGAGAAGGAGAGGTGAAGGGCTGGGAGTAGAGAAGGAGAGGTGAAGGGCTGGGAGTAGAGAAGGAGAGGTGAAGGGCTGGGAGTAGAGAAGGAGAGGTGAAGGGCTGGGAGTAGAGAAGGAGAGGTGAAGGGCTGGGAGTAGAGAAGGAGAGGTGAAGGGCTGGGAGTAGAGAAGGAGAGGTGAAGGGCTGGGAGTAGAGAAGGAGAGGTGAAGGGCTGGGAGTAGAGAAGGAGAGGTGAAGGGCTGGGAGTAGAGAAGGAGAGGTGAAGGGCTGGGAGTAGAGAAGGAGAGGTGAAGGGCTGGGAGTAGAGAAGGAGAGGTGAAGGGCTGGGAGTAGAGAAGGAGAGGTGAAGGGCTGGGAGTAGAGAAGGAGAGGTGAAGGGCTGGGAGTAGAGAAGGAGAGGTGAAGGGCTGGGAGTAGAGAAGGAGAGGTGAAGGGCTGGGAGTAGAGAAGGAGAGGTGAAGGGCTGGGAGTAGAGAAGGAGAGGTGAAGGGCTGGGAGTAGAGAAGGAGAGGTGAAGGGCTGGGAGTAGAGAAGGAGAGGTGAAGGGCTGGGAGTAGAGAAGGAGAGGTGAAGGGCTGGGAGTAGAGAAGGAGAGGTGAAGGGCTGGGAGTAGAGAAGGAGAGGTGAAGGGCTGGGAGTAGAGAAGGAGAGGTGAAGGGCTGGGAGTAGAGAAGGAGAGGTGAAGGGCTGGGAGTAGAGAAGGAGAGGTGAAGGGCTGGGAGTAGAGAAGGAGAGGTGAAGGGCTGGGAGTAGAGAAGGAGAGGTGAAGGGCTGGGAGTAGAGAAGGAGAGGTGAAGGGCTGGGAGTAGAGAAGGAGAGGTGAAGGGCTGGGAGTAGAGAAGGAGAGGTGAAGGGCTGGGAGTAGAGAAGGAGAGGTGAAGGGCTGGGAGTAGAGAAGGAGAGGTGAAGGGCTGGGAGTAGAGAAGGAGAGGTGAAGGGCTGGGAGTAGAGAAGGAGAGGTGAAGGGCTGGGAGTAGAGAAGGAGAGGTGAAGGGCTGGGAGTAGAGAAGGAGAGGTGAAGGGCTGGGAGTAGAGAAGGAGAGGTGAAGGGCTGGGAGTAGAGAAGGAGAGGTGAAGGGCTGGGAGTAGAGAAGGAGAGGTGAAGGGCTGGGAGTAGAGAAGGAGAGGTGAAGGGCTGGGAGTAGAGAAGGAGAGGTGAAGGGCTGGGAGTAGAGAAGGAGAGGTGAAGGGCTGGGAGTAGAGAAGGAGAGGTGAAGGGCTGGGAGTAGAGAAGGAGAGGTGAAGGGCTGGGAGTAGAGAAGGAGAGGTGAAGGGCTGGGAGTAGAGAAGGAGAGGTGAAGGGCTGGGAGTAGAGAAGGAGAGGTGAAGGGCTGGGAGTAGAGAAGGAGAGGTGAAGGGCTGGGAGTAGAGAAGGAGAGGTGAAGGGCTGGGAGTAGAGAAGGAGAGGTGAAGGGCTGGGAGTAGAGAAGGAGAGGTGAAGGGCTGGGAGTAGAGAAGGAGAGGTGAAGGGCTGGGAGTAGAGAAGGAGAGGTGAAGGGCTGGGAGTAGAGAAGGAGAGGTGAAGGGCTGGGAGTAGAGAAGGAGAGGTGAAGGGCTGGGAGTAGAGAAGGAGAGGTGAAGGGCTGGGAGTAGAGAAGGAGAGGTGAAGGGCTGGGAGTAGAGAAGGAGAGGTGAAGGGCTGGGAGTAGAGAAGGAGAGGTGAAGGGCTGGGAGTAGAGAAGGAGAGGTGAAGGGCTGGGAGTAGAGAAGGAGAGGTGAAGGGCTGGGAGTAGAGAAGGAGAGGTGAAGGGCTGGGAGTAGAGAAGGAGAGGTGAAGGGCTGGGAGTAGAGAAGGAGAGGTGAAGGGCTGGGAGTAGAGAAGGAGAGGTGAAGGGCTGGGAGTAGAGAAGGAGAGGTGAAGGGCTGGGAGTAGAGAAGGAGAGGTGAAGGGCTGGGAGTAGAGAAGGAGAGGTGAAGGGCTGGGAGTAGAGAAGGAGAGGTGAAGGGCTGGGAGTAGAGAAGGAGAGGTGAAGGGCTGGGAGTAGAGAAGGAGAGGTGAAGGGCTGGGAGTAGAGAAGGAGAGGTGAAGGGCTGGGAGTAGAGAAGGAGAGGTGAAGGGCTGGGAGTAGAGAAGGAGAGGTGAAGGGCTGGGAGTAGAGAAGGAGAGGTGAAGGGCTGGGAGTAGAGAAGGAGAGGTGAAGGGCTGGGAGTAGAGAAGGAGAGGTGAAGGGCTGGGAGTAGAGAAGGAGAGGTGAAGGGCTGGGAGTAGAGAAGGAGAGGTGAAGGGCTGGGAGTAGAGAAGGAGAGGTGAAGGGCTGGGAGTAGAGAAGGAGAGGTGAAGGGCTGGGAGTAGAGAAGGAGAGGTGAAGGGCTGGGAGTAGAGAAGGAGAGGTGAAGGGCTGGGAGTAGAGAAGGAGAGGTGAAGGGCTGGGAGTAGAGAAGGAGAGGTGAAGGGCTGGGAGTAGAGAAGGAGAGGTGAAGGGCTGGGAGTAGAGAAGGAGAGGTGAAGGGCTGGGAGTAGAGAAGGAGAGGTGAAGGGCTGGGAGTAGAGAAGGAGAGGTGAAGGGCTGGGAGTAGAGAAGGAGAGGTGAAGGGCTGGGAGTAGAGAAGGAGAGGTGAAGGGCTGGGAGTAGAGAAGGAGAGGTGAAGGGCTGGGAGTAGAGAAGGAGAGGTGAAGGGCTGGGAGTAGAGAAGGAGAGGTGAAGGGCTGGGAGTAGAGAAGGAGAGGTGAAGGGCTGGGAGTAGAGAAGGAGAGGTGAAGGGCTGGGAGTAGAGAAGGAGAGGTGAAGGGCTGGGAGTAGAGAAGGAGAGGTGAAGGGCTGGGAGTAGAGAAGGAGAGGTGAAGGGCTGGGAGTAGAGAAGGAGAGGTGAAGGGCTGGGAGTAGAGAAGGAGAGGTGAAGGGTTAGAAGTAGAGAAGGAGAGGTGAAGGGCTGGGAGTAGAGAAGGAGAGGTGAAGGGCTGGGAGTAGAGAAGGAGAGGTGAAGGGCTAGAAGTAGAGAAGGAGAGGTGAAGGGCTGGGAGTAGAGAAGGAGAGGTGAAGGGCTGGGAGTAGAGAAGGAGAGGTGAAGGGCTGGGGGTAGAGAAGGAGAGGTGAAGGGCTGGGAGTAGAGAAGGAGAGGTGAAGGGCTGGGAGTACAGAAGGAGAGGTGAAGGGCTGGGAGTAGAGAAGGAGAGGTGAAGGGCTGGGAGTAGAGAAGGAGAGGTGAAGGGCTAGAAGTAGAGAAGGAGAGGTGAAGGGCTGGGAGTAGAGAAGGAGAGGTGAAGGGCTGGGAGTAGAGAAGGAGAGGTGAAGGGCTAGAAGTAGAGAAGGAGAGGTGAAGGGCTGGGAGTAGAGAAGGAGAGGTGAAGGGCTGGGAGTAGAGAAGGAGAGGTGAAGGGTTAGAAGGAGAGAAGGAGAGGTGAAGGGCTGGGAGTAGAGAATGGTTGGGAGTAGAGAAGGGAGGGAGAGAGAGAGAGAGAGAGAGAGAGAGAGAGAGAGAGAGAGAGAGAGAGAGAGAGAGAGATGACCTTCACTGCAGATCATGGCCTACTGCAATAGAGAAAACGCTGTGGTTTCGATTTGAAGCCATGTATATGTGACAAATATTTGAGCAATTTGCATTTTTAAGTACAGGGCTATCTTCGCGCACAACCTGCAGTTTGCTTTCCCTCGATAGCAATGCATAATGGATGAACATGTCCACTGCTCTAGTCATTTCTACATCTATCCCTCTCATCGACTATGTACATGTAGTGAGTGAGTGAGTGAGTGAGAGAGAGAGAGAGAGAGAGAGAGAGAGAGAGAGAGAGAGAGAGAGAGAGAGAGAGAGATGACAGAAACAGAGACAGAGACAGACACAGAGAAAAAGACCTACACACAGACACACAGACAGACACACATACAAACACAGACATAAACACTGATAGACACACAGACACACACAGCCACTGAGGAGATGAAAGACAGGATTGTGAAATGGGGGAAGTAAAATATGATGTACATCAATACAGAAAGATCACAACACGGGTGGGAAATACCCGAGGTGGAGGAGGTCAGGATCAGGGGGAAACGAGGACAGGGTCAAGGAAAGAAATGTCACTCTTCTGCTCGTTTGTGCCTTGAGAATTAAGTAATTGCTCAAGGAAGAAGGATGTGCCCTGTAAGAGAACGAAGGGAGAGGGGATGGGTGGAGGGATGTAAGGTATTGGAAGGGATTTGGGGAGGGGGGGGGGGGGATGATGCGGAGAATTTGGGAGAAAGGGAGAAGAGTACTGTGCATACAGCCCATGGCAGTTATTGCGTCGTGTTTCCTCAGACAGCCCGTCACTCCGGATCGAACTTGGACCAGATCATTCCTCTTCCACTTCCTCCACCCCTGTGCCTGTTTGAACCCCATCCCACAGTTCATCGACACTGAACATCGATGCGGGGATAGGACGGCTGGAGAGATGCTAAACGGTGCAAGCAGGCGTTGCGTACTGCATTCACTGCTGGTGTTCTGTGTTTTCCCTCTCCACAGTTACAGTACTAGCTAGAGAAGTCTAAGCGAATAGAGTGTTGATCTATTAGTTTGCAAGCATTGCGTACTGCATTCTCTGCTAGTGTCGTGTGTTTTCCCACACTCCACAGTCACAGTACTAGAGAAGTCGAAACGAGTAGAGTGCTGATCTAACAGTTTTAAAGCATTGCGTAACTGTATTCACCGCTGGTGTTGTGTGCTTTCCCACACTCCACAGTCACAGTACTAGAGAAGTCTAAGCAAGTACAGTTTCGATCAAACGACTGTCAAGCATTGCGCACTGCATTTACTGCTAGCGTTGTGTGTTTTCCCACACTCCACAGTTACAATACTAGAGAGGTCTAAACAAGCAGAGTTTTGATGTAACGATTTTCGACTCGGTATAAATTAAAACCTTTGTCAAGGCTTTACAAATTACAGCATCGTGACAGGTCACAGAATGCAAGAGACCTTTGCGGAAACAATCGTTCATAAAGGAACACGCTACGAGGGCAGACCCGTGCCAACTGGAGAAAAATGACAAAGAAGATTTTCCACATTTCTGATGTAAGTTCCTTTGTCCAAGTTGCCGCGTGTCTCCCGGAACGCAGCTTATCACACCCATGCAGGCCGGGCAGTTCAATTACGCTGTTGATCGTGTCAAATCGCAAGGTCATCGAAACTGATTAACTTTCACCACTCGCCACGGGGATGATATGGCCGGCAGACGGCAAAGAGAGACGCCTTCCTAAGCCTCGAGTGTTTGAGAGGCGAAAATACGACCGGCTCTTCCGCAGTGGCTTTCGTAGCAGGAAAATGAAAGCCTGGACCACATAAAAGACCCTGGCCGTGTAGTCAGTCACGAGGGAGGGTTGCACATGGTCCATCAAGGCAGGGCAAGGGGAGGACCTGGAGTCCCTACTCTGTGATTGCCTAATGGGAACCATAGGAGTGTCTCACTTCTGGCAGAGACCCCTGAGATCTATCGCGGTTCTTCAGTGGCCAGCTTTCATCGCTGGCCGCCACGTCCAAGTCTTTGATTTCCCAGGAAGAAGTGTTGGCTCTGACGGCCAACAGTCCCATAGCCCAGGCTGCTGGAAGTCTGTCGGGGTTCCACTGTGTGAAGGAAAGGTAGCCATGTCTGACTCTTTTTCCCCACATCCGTCAAAGCCAGAGGTCTATTCCAGCCATACAAACTGAGAAAATATAGGGCTATCCCCCCACTTTTCCCCCGTGATGCTCAAATCCAGGAGTTTGTTGGACTTCCAAAGTATGAGAGATAGGTACCCAGCTATTCTAACTCCCCTTTCACCTCCGTCAATGCTAGATGTGTATTGTAGCCATACAGAATGGGGAAAAGTATGCATATCATCCTCTTTCCTTCGTTGTCAAACCCAGATCTGAAGAAGAGCCAAAGTGCATCAGAAAGGAAGCCATGTCAACTCTTTTTATCAGCGCAGTGAAAAGCTTGAAATCTATTCTGGTCAACTAGTCATACAAAATGAGAAAAAAATGGATCTATCCTTTTTGTTTTCCTCACCGTCAAATCCCAACGTCTATTTAAGTCCCACTGTGGGAGGGAAAGATTCCTTCGTCCAGAGTTTCTTTGACGAAGAATCTAGAACTCCTTTCGAGACTTGATTTCAAAGACACCCGTCTCACTTCCGTCTGACGTCAACCTCCGAAGTCCATTTAGAAGGATGGGTAGTTTCCCTTTGCCTTTTTATCGTCATCAAACAGATATTCAATAACGTCACAGTAAGGAGACGGTAACTCTATTCTGACACTTGTGGCTATCTTCTCCAAAGACCCTCTTCATTTTCACAGTGCAAAGCAGAATCAATCCTATCAATCTTATCTTCTCCGTGAAGTTCGCAAACACAATCGAAACCCAGCTGCGA
>JAWQFJ010030397.1:0-17523 GCA_034096865.1 Theodoxus fluviatilis | reverse complement strand
CTGCACTTTGTGTCTCTTGTTTCATTTTGTATGTCTTCCATGACATATTCGTCCTGCCAAGGTCCACAAACCCTGCAGCAAGTCACACAAGTGACCCTGGCGTCATTTCACGCAACCTGCTTCAGTAAACATCCAGACCGCTGGCAACAGGATGCGAAATGGATGCGAACAACAACGGTTCCTCCATTGGCCTTCGTCGTGCTCGTTTCTGATGCTGGTGCCGTTCATCTGCCAGAACTCCTAGAGTTGAGGGCTTCATCTAGTTGACGCCAACAGCGATGGACAAACACTGAACATTCTAAATGTGGAGACGGAGAGAGAGAGAGAGGGGGGGGGGGGGGGGGGGGGGAGAGAAGGGGGGATTCCTTGCGGTACAGCTTTGCTCGATAGTAAGCCGCTTGCTTGCAGAGGCGTTCAAAGCAGAGCTTTGGGACTAATCGCGGCAGACACGCAAATCGCTGTCGTCGATGATACTCTCGATAAGCACCCGGCGACAACCGTCTTTGACGGATCTCTAGAAAACAAGTTAACGTTCGCATAGTCAAGGATCAGTGCATGCAGATGCCCAAATCTCGAGAAGGCAAGTGGACTTGTGAAGATGTTATGGCGTCGAGACTGACCAGGTGGCATGAACTCTTCGAGTCCCCCTCCTTCTCTTTACTCCTCTCGTCTTCGTTTCTCTCTCTCTCTCTCAGACTTCGCTCTCGGCGACTGATCGGCTCGTCTAGGCCGATGTTTCTGTCCCTTGTTTCAAAACGGATGCCGAACAGTCCTCGATACATTCTTTATCGGCCTTTTCCCCCCCACCAAGACAGACGACTTTTTCAAGTTTGCTAGCAGTCTTCACTTGCGATGGAAGAAAATGAGCGACCACGCACACACCTGCCGAAAACGGACGTGCTGGATTTTACATGTACAGGTCCCATGGCGGGGAAAGGGGTGGGGGTGGGGGGACGTTTGGAGCAGGAGACTTGTCAGCCTATTCAAATCTGGAACCCCTAGCCTCGGCAGGCAAGTGTAGGCAAACACGCAAGTTGAGCACCAGATCCACCCGCCGTGGAGTCTGTTAATGGGGGTGGCTTGTGGCTGGTACCCGTTCCTTTCCAATAAGGTGACACCTCCAGTCACCCTCGCATACCTACCCTACCCTGCTGTCTTATCTCGCTTCATTGATGTGTGCCTTCCTCATTTACACACCTACATCGACATGAAGTACTTTCTTTGAGATCGGGCCGCTATCTCTCTAGGGGTGTTTCCTCCCTCGGCTGTGTAAACCCTGTAAAGGCGTTTTATGAGACACCGTTTATTCAATGCAGTATTAAAAAAGCCCGCGACCTGAAAGACGAACTACTGATGAGGGACACGGATGTGCAGAGTCTTACATACTTAAGATTCTTAGTTTCCAATATGAAAATGCCAACACACAAGCCCGTGCACGTATGTCTCACACACAACGTCGAGGACGATAATATTGACACGGTCATTCATAAACACGCAGGGACCCTTGCGCTAGAGTACGCGCGCCACTTCGTCAAGCCCTCCTCACTTCCTTGTGCTTTACCTATCAATGGAGCCACGGGATACTCACTCCCTCTACCAATGCTCTTCTCCTCTCACCCCACCCCACCCCACCCCACCCCACCCCTCCCCACCCCTCCCCACCCTACCCTACCCTACCCCACCCCACCCTACCTTACCCCACCCTTTCCCCCCACCCCACCCACTCCACCCCCACCCCACCCAAACCTCACCCCCACCCCACCCCACCTCACCCTACCCCACCCATCCCACTCCACCTGTCGAATAGTTCTCCCTGCCACCGACAAACACATCCCCGGACCTCCCTCAGTCAAACCCTCCAAGGCTCACCCCCCACCCCTTCAGCCCCCTTGTCGAAGTTGATTGATCGTATGTGGACACACCCACGCACCGTCTCTGAGCGGGCCGCATTCTTGTTGAGATCGATGCTTTGTCTTCACAACCTTTTACGACCCCTCAAACCTTAAGCCTCACTCCTGACCTTCGCTACCCCTCCACCCTAATTTCCCCCCATCCCCTCCACCCCCCCCTTTCTCCCCTAATCCCCCCTTATTTTCCATTCCTCTTCAAACACTATCGCACCCCAGTGTCGTATTTGTTTTTCCATCTGTACCTCTGACCTCTTAGGCATAAGTGTCTTTATTCCATTCCACATTTTTCATTTCATACCTCCTCGTCCTAATCCCACACATCCTCACTTCCCGACCCCTCCACGCCATCCTCCCCACTCCTCTCCACCCACCCTATCCTCACCACCACTCCACTCCTTACCGTAGTCCTTTTACACACACACACACACACACACACACACACACACACACACAAACACACATACACACGCACGTATGCACGCACACGCACAAACACACACACACAAACACACTCTCTCTCTCTCTCTCTCTCTCTCTCTCTCTCTCTCTCTCTCTCTCTCTCTCTCTCTCTCTCTCTCTCACACACACACACACACACACACACACACACACACACATACACACAGACACACACACACACTCACACACACACACACACACACACACACACACACACACACACAAACACACAAACGCACACACAAGCACGCACAAGCACGCACATACACACGCCTGCGCGCGCGCATGCACAAACACATACACACACACAGACCTCTAATATCCCCATTCCATTTTCCCTTACCCTTGTGTATTCCCTGTTTCCTCTCCACGCCCTCAACGCGTCACAACTCCTCTACCAACTTATCTACCAACTCCTCTACCAACTCCTCTACCAACTCCTCTACCAACTCCTCTACCAACTTCTCTACCAACTCCTCTACCAACTCCTCTACCAACTCCTCTACCAACTCCTCTACCAACTTCTCTACCAACTCCTCTACCAACTCATCTACCAACTTCTCTACCAACTCCTCTACCAACTCCTCTACCAACTCCTCTACCAACTCCTCTACCAACTCCTCTACCAACTCACACCTTGTCATCTACATCTCCCAACCCTACTCCATTTCACCCTACCCCACACCTTTCCTTTCCCACCCCTTCCACTCTCCATTGCAAACACCCCGCCCCATCCTACCCTTTTCAAACCCACCTCGTTCCATCCCATCCCATTCCATTCTACCTAACCCTTCCACATCCCTATCACCCCATGCTTTCTTTAACTTCATCCCACCCCATCTCATCCCACCGCTGTCCAACCCACTCCCACCCCATTCTACCACTGTGAAACCCTCTCCACTCCACCCCATCCCATCCTATCCTACCCCTTTCCAACCCATCCCACTCTTTTCCAAACCACTTGCACCTCAATCCAATTCGCCCCACCCCACCCTATCCAATCACTTTCCGACCCTCTTCACTCCACTCCATACTACCCCAACCCAACCAGCTCGCACCCCTATACCATTCTACCTGTCTTCCAACGCATTCCATCCCATTGTATCCCATTTCAATTTACCCCATCCCACCACATCCAACCCTATACTATCCACCCCATCTCACTCCATACTACCCCTTCCAACCCACCCCACACTACCCTATATCATAGCACACCATTGCAACTCGCCCCTCTTCACCCCACCCGAAGAAACCTCACCCCTACCCCATTCAACTCCAACCCAATCTACCCCTTTTGCCCCCTGTGCTGCAGCCTTCATTCATTTTCTCTCCGGCTAGGCGTTTGAGACTGAGGGCAACGCTCGTTTGCCTTGAGACAATAGAGCCCCAGGACATTGTCAGACCTGCAAGTTCGAGCCCAGACCGATCTCACCTTTTCCGCATGCAGTCAGTCGATGAATGACCAGGGGGTTATCCCTGTCGGCTAGGGGTAAGAACAGACTCACCGCGCCTCTGTGCGCGATTTGTCAAGGCGACTAACCAGGTAAATCATGACACCCTCTTCCTCTACTAGTTCTAGTGATTTCGTGATCAAAGGCGTCACATAGCCTGGAGAGGCTGAATGGCCATAAAACTTCCTTCACTCCTTTCATTCATTCATAAACGGTCGGGGGCTCGCAGGATGTCTTCTTTCCGTCACCAGTGTCCACAAACCTTTGTCCATTCTTAATGGCACCGAGACCTTCAACTTCACAGTCATCAATTCTGTTCCAGGCCCTGTGGACAAAGTTAGACATGAAGAAAGTCTCCCCCTCGATATCTCTCAGAGAGAAGGTGAAAGCAAGTTCAGCGCCAATAAATGAAAGAGTTCCGCCACAATTAGACATGCCAACAAGGAACTACCAAAAATAAATCTTAAGCAGTAGAACCTTTGTGCACATGTCCCGTCGACCTACATCTGCCTCATGACAAGCAAGAAGAAACGTGCAATGAACTTTTCTTCGCGATAGAGCCTACTCGCACGAATGGCATGGTTTAGGCGCGCACTATCTCATTGACGATCTCTCGCATCTGCCGGCCGGAGGTGCAGACACAGAATAGTTGAGGTAGCTATAACAGTCCATTCCATATCGATGTTTGTAATACTCTGTTTGCTTTCTACCTTAGCTAACTACTTGTATTGGTAAAGGTCAGTGCTTGTGGCAGTTTTCGAGATACAGTTTTATAACTGGAAACTTCACGATGTCGCTGCTGCATATAAATCGATATCTGCCCGAAAGACTTTACACTCTCAGGGTCTTCAACTATGAGATAGGACATGAAGCAAAAGCTTGATTAAAAAAATGACGAGGCATTGTACTTCCTTCAAAATTTCCTTTCCTTCAAGAATCGGTGCATTTTACGTTTTCCAGCTTCATTCATTTCAGCGTGCTTTTACTTTCCCTGGTTTTTAACTCTTGTGTGTTGGAGGTGAAAATAGACTTTTCTCACTCCGACCAGCTCTAGTAATGTGTCGTATTTGGCCTTAAATAGCCAACAAAGGCTTACGGGCCGTAAACTTCCATTTATTCATTCATTCACTCATTTTCTGGTCTTTTCTCTTCAGACATTTTCCCACTACGACCACCTTTCCTACCTACCCCTCTTCAGCCCCGACACACCCGGATTGCGGCAACACCCCAACGACTACAATAAATCTGCCCCCCCGGGATTCCGCACCGTTCATCGATTTCGCCTGATTTATCGATCAGGGCTCGATTGATTGCTTTTGATATTCGCAGCCAGTGCGTACAAACCCGAGTCAGTGGAGCATATTTGCGTGGGAGACTTTCCCCTCAACAAAGAGACGTGTGGGGGAAAGTAGGCTCACTGTGCTTGGTCGCTGATGCGTAGCCAGTCCATGGAGATACTTACTTCCACACTATCGAGACCGTGGCACACCTGCAGGGAATGGAAGAAAGATAGGGACCCCATTTCCACCATTCACCTCCTCGCTGACAATGCCATCCTCTATGCAAAAGCAGAGGGAATTCTGATCAGCTGCCGTGGCTATGGTTGAGTGTGAAAAGTCTTCCTCTGACGACACACAACGGAAGGCCGGGAACGGATCTGGTTTGGTTTTCATTATTTTGATGACTTGTGAAGTCTCTTTCTTTGGTACGGGGCTCAGCAAGAGTCTTTGACTCGAAAATCAGGACAAACGATGATTGAATTGTGGTGGAAATTCTGTCAGGGATTGAGATTTCGACGGAATCAAAGTCAATGTATTGATCATGTATAGAAGGATGCAATGATATAGCAACCGTTGAGTACTTTGCACTGCACTGCGCTATGAAGAAAGAGTCAATGCAGCAAAGGCACAGGTAAAAAGGTAAGTAAAGATTTTAGAGAGCACACTCTGAGACACACCCGCCGTGCGTTCAAGACGACCTACCGGTAGCCTACCGGTAGCCGAGCAACCAATGTGCACTCTTGAACGACTCGTTATGACCGAACGGTAGCCAAGATGGCTTCCGCGATGCCTTTTCATCGTCGCGGATTGCGCTTCTCAACCAAATGAGTAAACCAGCAGCTGCAGACTGTTCGTTCCTTGTGGAAGCTGATGAAATACGTTAAGCTGTAGCTGTGCATGAATGCTCGGCATCGCTCGAATAGAAACTTATGTCAAAACGACAGTGCTAACTTGGTGTAAGCAAGAATATTTCGATGCTCACTTCAAGGGAGATTACACAACAAACAAAGGGCTAATGTAAGATATAAGAGTTGCTTCCCTTGAAATTGTTTCGCTATCTGTAGCGGAAATGTTTGCTCACATCTTGCCTGGTAATTATTTCAGAGCAGTTATTCTTTTAAAAAAGAAAAGTACAATATCAGCCTAACTTCTTGTAACGTCTCGCATAGGCTGGGTAATAATCACAGGTCGAAATGCGTGCCACAGCGCATACTTGTGATGACGACTTTCTTCCTTTCCCCGAAGGCAGCCATTTTGGTTATACAGGCGCAACAGCGTTCCGGCGCGGTACGTACCGGTCGATACCGGTAGCCGTACCAAGTCGTTCAAGAGACGAACGGTATCAACCTGTACGTACCGGTAGGCCTCTTGAACAGGCCCCCGGTTTGCATGTCTCGTCTCCTGCCTGATCCCTGCCCGAATTTATTTGGTAAATAAAGGATTGATCTAATAGCCCAGTGATCAGGGAGAGAAATGTAAAGCGGTTTGAGTCGCAGCTTTGGGCAATAAGTCGCTATAAAAAAAACACTCCCGCACAATATTTTAACCTGAAATAATGGACAAACAGCACGCACAGGCAGGAAAGCGCGTCCAGTGCTGGACGATGGCCGCATCGAGAGTTATTTGGCGCGGCATGTCTCGGCATCACTGCAAGTACTGCAGTGTCTGGAAGGCTGGAGTGCACGCGTGTGTGTTTGGATTAGGGTCAAGAGGCATAATGGACACGTCTAGCTGTACTGATGAGCGGCTTGAATTATCCCCCCGCCGACATCCATTTTAACCAATCAGGTAATGCGTTACACACGATGAACAATGGGAAACAACCCCAGTTATGGATCAAGGCTCGCGGAATACACACATACGCACGCGCACACACACACACACACACACACACACACGCACAGACACACACATACAAACACACACAAACAAACACACAAACACAAACAAACACACACACACACACACACACACACACACACACACACAAACACACACACGTAATCTGTTCTATTCATGGGTAAGAAGTACAGTACACGCTTTCGACACACCCAAATTATTTCGACTCTATTGAATACATCTTGAGTCAAACAGAGGGAAGGGGGAGGAGAAGAGGCGTTGAAGGGAGATATGGGGTAAGCGAAAAAAGAAATTACGTCATGGCACAACTCTGATGTAATCCTAAAGTAAATTCTACCCAACACCATTTGAAGGAGGAACACACTTGAGAAAATGAGGTCATTCAGCCAGCATTCTCACTACTCTAATTTGGAACACTTCCAAGGAGGTGATGTTGTAGTCATTAACGTTCAGAATATCCTTGTTTGTATTAATGTAGCTCCTCGAAAGACACGTGAAAATATGCTTGCTGGTGCTCCTGTAGAATGTAATACGTCATCTCCGTCATCGTAACTGACGATGCGATTTGGACGTCGTTGCATGTTTATAGGCCAAGTGACCCTTGACTTTAAGAAACAACAGCGGTTGTTTTGCCCTCCCTACTTTACCCCTCAGTATAGCTAGGTCGGTCGTTAGGAAAAGGAAAAATAATTACCGTATTCTACTCGTGTCACGAAACTTAGTATTGACGGTTCACTGCAAATGTCTTTCTTTAAATGCATTCATCCTTCCCTTTCCGTACCAAAGACAAAGCATTACACAAACACCAACAAACTTCCCATACCCACACTCTACTCTTTCCAGGAAACCTGCAATAAACCTATCACTGCAACTCACCTTCTTTAAAGGCACTCACACTTTCCGATCACATACCACACATAAAATGCTACTCAAACACTCTTAGACCCTAACCCAACACTTCCACTGCAATACCTCACTGTTCCACCCGAGCATTATATTTCTCCCGTCAAACTTACCTGGCCGTTTTACAGGCACTCGACGAGAGAGCTGAAACAGGAATGGGGTTGAGGGTTCTATGGAAAGCTGATGTTCAACACTTGAGGGAAGAGAGGACACAAGAAGGTACAGATAGAGAAAGGGGACCTAGAGAGGCTCCAAGAATAAGGAGAAGATAGGCCGTGTTCCTGTACAGCACAGACAGGGGCAAGAGGAGCGAAGAGGTAAATACACAAGGACACTTGAGAGAAGGGGAGGAGGTGGGTGATTGGGAGGTGAAAGAGGGGGGAAGGCGAGAGAAAGGAAAGAGAGAAAGGAGAAAGAGAGAGATAAAGGGGAGAGAGAGAAAGGAGAGAGAGAAAGGAGACACAGATAGAGAGACAGACAGACAGCCAGCCAGCCAGCCAGACAGGCAGACAGACAGACAGACACACAGGCAGACAGACAGACAGAGAAAAGGAGAGAGAGAGAGAGAGAGAGAGAGAGAGAGAGAGAGAGAGAGAGAGAGAGAGAGAGAAGAGGGAGAGAGAGACAGACTGTGACGATTACCCCCACCCACCCCCTTTCTGCTGATTTACTAACCTGTGGTATGTAGGTTAGAGTGACCGCCAATCATGCTAGAAATAGCAATCGTTAAAGTGTGTTGTGGAGGTGACCCGCCTAGCCAATCAGTGTCCACTGTGTGATTAAGGGATTGAGACCAGAAGTTGACCTATATTGTCCCTCTGTCCGGTGCACAGGGGACGAGTGACTAAAAATATCTTAACCCGAATTATGTTGCTGTGGACTGTGAAGTGATTGATGACCTTGTGTGACCTGGGAAGGTTATTAGGTCGTATCAAGCCATGAGTGTGCCCAATCACGGCAAGCTTGGTGGAAGAGGAAAACTTTGTGATTGGCTCTCGCCGTCACCTGGGATTGAGGATTTATTTTAAATTAGCCCATTATTGCACGTGATTGGGGAATTATCTCAGCAAGTATGAAAGCACCTGCCGCCGCTTGCATGGAGCGCGCACAGAATTACCATTCGTGAAGCAGTCCGTCACGTCTGCTCAGCGCCAGAGTACCACCCGTGAAGCCACGTCAGACACTGGACGCCACTCAGTTTTGAAAGAGCAAGAAATCTCCGCTCCACGCTAAATAAAGAGTCAGTGTACTACGCCTTTTGAAGAGAGAGAGCTGTTTCCATTTTCCCTGTCGAGAAAGTTTCTGCCAAGTTTCATGACGACTTGAAGACCCATCGCCCGCCAGCGTACAGCGTCTCCCCACGCCTGAACGCCGCTCTTGCCACGTGTCGAATCTACAGAGCGTCTTCCGCCGCCTCCCCAAGGCCTTCGCTTGCCTGTCCGAGCGAAACGCCACAAGTTTTCGTCGTTTGCGACTTTAGTTGTTCCTTTCTCTGCCACCCCCTCTCTCCCTCGCCAGTGTTATCAAAACCCGCTGCTACATGGAGTCCCAAAGGCCTTTGTGAAAGCGGTATATTTGTGTGAAGGCGAGTCAACCACCTTGTTCTAGAAATTGCCACGTGGTTTTCGTCGGACACAGTCTTCAAGACAGATAAGTACTTTTGATTGATTGGCGGGTCACCACAGCTAGTTATCTATTATCTTTACTAATCATTTGCTTATCTATGCTTAGCGTTGTTAGGTGAAATTAAAATGATTAAATTTTTTATCTGTGTCCTCACCGTCTCTCTATTTGTGTTCCGTTTTCGATAGAGTGAATGCGTGAAATAGTGTTGCGAGTTAGATTGTGTGAGTGTATACACCTAGACCATCATTTGAAAACGAGCCCATTCAAGACAAGTCAAGTCCAGACCAAAATAAGCTAAGCTCGAAACAGTTGGTGAATATATCAAACTCGTAAGACAGACAGACAGAAAGACAGGCAGGCAGGCAGGCAGGCAGGCAGACAGACAGACAGACAGACAGACAGACAGACAGACAGACAGACAGAGAAAAGAGTGAGAGAATGAGAAAAAGAGAGGGAGAAGAGAGGCAGAGAGAAGAGAGACACAAGAGAGAGAGAGAGAGAGAGAGAGAGAGAGAGAAGAGGAGAGAGAGAGAGGAGACAGATAGGAGAGAGAGAGGGAGAGAGAGAGAGAGAGAGAGACAGAGAGAGAGAGAGAGAGACACAGAGAGAGACAGAGACAGAGAGAGAGACAGAGACAGAGAGAGAGACAGAGAGAGAGAGAGAGAGAACGGAGAGTTGAGACAGAGAGACAGACAAAGAAAAGAGAGAGAAAAGAGAGAGATAATGAGAAAGAGAGAGAGAGAGAGAGAGAGAGAGAGAGAGAGAAGAGAAGAGAAGAGAAGAGAAGAGAAGAGAGGCAGAGAAAAGAGGGGCAGAAAAGAGAGAGAAGAGAGGGAGAAGAGAGAGAGAGAGAGAGAGAGAGAGAGAGAGAGAGAGAGAGAGAGAGAGAGACAGAGAGAGACAGAGAGAGAGAGAGAAGAGACAGAGAGAGAGAGACAACAGACAGACAACAGACAGACAGACAGACAGACAGACAGACAGACAGACAGACAGACAGACAGGAAAGTAGGCAGGCGGGAAGGCAGGGAGACGGACACATTTACAGGCAAGGAGAAGGTAGATAAAGGTACACACAGCCAAACACACACACAGACAGACAGACATAGAAACACAGAGCCAGACACACACAGAGAGAACTAGAGACAGAAATAGACACAAACAGGAGCGCTTAGATGAACGTATGAACGAAAAGATTACAGAATTTCATCCAGCCAGTCATCTCTACAGGCGAGTAGCTTTTGGAATTGACGATTTGCGAGGCGCAGTGCCGTGGTTCTATCCCTGGAACGAGAATAATCTGGGTTTATTTAAATATCTAGACAATGCCATACGTGCTGCAAGCCTAGCCCTGTGTCGTAAATCTGTCCGTGCGTGTAATTATATCCGTGCGTAAATGATACTTTGTGAACATCTACGATGCACCTATCTCGCCAAAGTAAATACCAAAAAAGTATTTACAGGAACTTACATTCGCTTCCATCTTGTCTAAAATATAGACATGTTGAAACCTCTAACAAACGCAACAGAACGTCCACCCTGTACAGTCCGAGGTCGGAATAGGCAGTTTCACCATTGCGACAATCGCACACGGAGGCCGTCACACTCACAAGCTGCCTTCCTTTCCACCCGGAAGCAGGAGTCCATTTTGCAAAGGGAATCATAGAGGCTCTGCTCCTCGGCTCTAGTCGGAGCTCCTCGGCTCTATTCGGAGCTCCTCGGCTCTAGTCGGAGCTCCTCGGCTCCTGCCGTCAGCCTACGGAATCCATTTCGCCTCACTTCGGTTCACAAAGTGGACGATCGAGAGAGATGGGAAACGTGTCAATATAGGCACAATTTCACCGCGAGTGTCTTTTCCGACCCATTCCATTCACGGCATCCTAACCCCTTACCTCATCCTCAATTTCATTTTCCTCTACCTGGCCCTCCTTTAACCCTTCTACTTCTTCCTCTGTCCTGAGTTCTCAAACTGCGCAAACATGCGATCAAAAAGGCAGTGTTCTGTAAGAAGTGTTCAGATGCTGTGCATTGAGCTGATGTTTGTGGGCGTTTATTGCTGTGAACATGGTGAGTAACACGCACAACAGATGACTTTCCACTGAATATCACTGATACACTTCGCAAACAAGACTTGTCAGCGTGTAAAAAGAACAGCGTGTTTCGCTCATATGACCACGACGTAGAATATTATACAACTCAAAGTGTCGCGTCGTCCAGTGAGATCTACCAGTAGCATATCATATCATTCAATAAATAGCAAGCGAGGTTGACGTGGCGAGCCGAAAAGCGTTGACTCCGTAATTCCCTTTGCGGAACGGACTGACCACCGCCAACCGGAACTCATGGTTGTGAAGTGCAAGGGGATGGACGGACGGACGGATGGACGGACGGATGGATGGATGGATGGATGGATGGATGGATGGATGGATGGATGGATGGATGGGTGGATTAATGGATGGATGGATGGATGGACGGATGGATGGATGGATGGATGGGTGGATTAATGGATGGATGGATGGATGGAGTTTTACGACCCATCAGCCTTTGAAGGCTATGTCAGGCCAGTGAGCACGAAAATCACAAAAACAGTATAGAGTAAGCGCAAATCAAGTCACGATTTCCCTAGTTATTCGCCTCTTAGGAATCGCGTCGGGAGACGTGGTGGGTCTGTTCTCACCCTCAATCCACAGGGAGACGTGGTGGGTCTGTTCTCACCCCCAACCCACAGGGAGACGTGGTGAGTCTGTTCTCACCCCCAACCCACAGGGAGACGCGGTGGGTCCGTTCCTACCCCCAGCCCACAGGGAGACGTGGTGGGTCTGTTCTCACCCCCAGCCCACAGGGAGACGTGGTGGGTCTGTTCTCACCCCCAGCCCACAGGGAGACGTGGTGGGTCTGTTCTCACCCCCAGCCCACAGGGAGACGTGGTGGGTCTGTTTTTACCCCCAGCCCACAGGGAGACGTGGTGGGTCTGTTCTCACCCCCAGCCCACAGGGAGACGTGGTGGGTCTGTTCTCACCCCCAGCCCACAGGGAGACGTGGTGGGTCTGTTCTCACCCCCAGCCCACAGGGAGACGTGGTGGGTCTGTTCTCACCCCCAGCCCACAGGGAGACGTGGTGGGTCTGTTCTCACCCCCAGCCCACAGGGAGACGTGGTGGGTCTGTTCTCACCCCCAGCCCACAGGGAGACGCGGTGGGTCTGTTCTCACCCCCAATCCACGGGGGCAGCTCAAGGGGCACTACTCCAGTAACTCGGCCACGGGTTAGTGGAGATTGTCGCACGCGACGAGACAGAAATATGTTTTCCCGCAACATGTATGTTTCCTTGTGTGCAGCCGATTGTATCGAGAAAACTGTGTCCTCTGCATACACTATCTCAAGTGTTTCGTTATCTAGAACAGGCTCTAACGTTGCAGTGTTTCACTGTTACAGTTGCGCCAGTCAGCCAGTGGCAATGCCCAATATTCTGTGGATGTGGGCAGCATTATGGATATCGCGGCTATAGCCGACTGACGCGAGTATCCATATAAAGTTGATGGATGGGGCCAACTAAATTGTCTCATCGAGGCAAGTTTCTCCTTCTGCAAACACTGCTAACACTGTATTAGTTTCAGGGAGGCTGGAGCAGCACGCTTGGTTTTTGTTTGTGTGTTTGTTTGTTCTTGTTTTTGTTTTTTTTCAGAACAGCATATCAGGACGTAGATACAAATAGTGAAGGGGTTGGGGTAGGGGGAGCTTCGAGAGGGAAAGGATAAAGAGAAAAGGAGGGTGGAGGCGTAGCAAGAAAAAAGTATTTTCCCTCAACAGCGGAAGGAATGGTGACAATCTGTCCAAGTGTGCATTTAATTTGTCGTTTTGGAATGCTATTCTTGTTTACATACATGTATATGCTGTGGTCTGTAGGTCTCTTCTAAAAGCATATATACTAACTTTGTCGTCAAAGCGTTTAGCATTAAAAATGTATTGCTTGGCACTGAGTATCATGAGATTTTCTACGTCGTTGAACATCAAACCTTTGTCCTTTTTTATACTGTCTTTCTGTAAATATTGGAGATATAATTGTAAATCAACCCAGAAAGACTGAATCACTTCACATTCCAAAAACAAATATGCTTCGTTTCTGGATTGCACAAACAAAATCCACACACAGATGCTGATACTTTTTTTTAAAATCCTGGTAAGAAAGGTGCTGGGTGAAACTATAAGTTGTAAAGATTTAAAACTGGAAGTTTTTCAATCATCTGAGTAGCAATTTTCTGTTACACCGTGTACCCTGACCTTCAGAAGTCAGCAGGATGTGCAAGTTACATCTTTCCCTCACGTCTACACACGCATGCATACATACACACGCATGCATACACAGCATGCTGTGCAAGTTACATCTTTCCCTCACGTCTACACACGCATGCATACACAGCAGGATGTGCAAGTTACATCTTTCCCTCACCTCTACACACGCATGCATACATACACACGCATGCATACACAGCATGCTGTGCAAGTTACATCTTTCCCTCACGTCTACACACGCATGCATACACAGCAGGATGTGCAAGTTACATCTTTCCCTCACGTCTACACACGCATGCATACATACACACGCATGCATACATACACACGCATGCATACATACACACGCATGCAGACATACACACGCATGCAGACATACACACGCATGCATACATACACACGCATGCATGCATACACACGCATGCATGCATACACACGCATGCATGCATACACACGCATGCATGCATACACACGCATGCATGCATACACACGCATGCATGCATACACACGCATGCATGCATACACACGCATGCATGCATACATACACACGCATGCATACATACACACGCATGCATACATACACACGCATGCATACATACACACGCATGCATACATACACACGCATGCATACATACACACGCATGCATACATACACACGCATGCATACATACACACGCATGCATACATACACACGCATGCATACATACACACGCATGCATACATACACACGCATGCATACATACACACGCATGCATACATACACACGCATGCATACATACACACGCATGCATACATACACACGCATGCATACATACACACGCATGCATACATACACACGCATGCATACATACACACGCATGCATACATACACACGCATGCATACATACACACGCATGCATACATACACACGCATGCATACATACACACGCATGCATACATACACACGCATGCATACATACACACGCATGCATACATACACACGCATGCATACATACACACGCATGCATACATACACACGCATGCATACATACACACGCATGCATACATACACACGCATGCATACATACACACGCATGCATACATACACACGCATGCATACATACACACGCATGCATACATACACACGCATGCATACATACACACGCATGCATACATACACACGCATGCATACATACACACGCATGCATACACACACATGGGAATACACGTCTACACACGCATGCATACATACACATGGGAATACACGTCTACACACGCATGCATACATACACATGGGAATACACGTCTACACACGCATGCATACATACACACGCATGCATACATACACACGCATGCATACATACACACGCATGCATACATACACACGCATGCATACATACACACGCATGCATACATACACACGCATGCATACATACACACGCATGCATACATACACACGCATGCATACATACACACGCATGCATACATACACACGCATGCATACATACACACGCATGCATACATACACACGCATGCATACATACACACGCATGCATACATACACACGCATGCATACACACACATGGGAATACACGTCTACACACGCATGCATACACACACATGGGAATACACGTCTACACACACATGGGAATACACGTCTACACACGCATGCATACATACACACGCATGCATACATACACATGGGAATACACGGCTACACACGCATGCATACATACACACGCATGCATACATACACACGCATGCATACACACACATGGGAATACACGTCTACACACACATGGGAATACACGTCTACACACGCATGCATACATACACACGCATGCATACATACACATGGGAATACACGGCTACACACGCGTGCATACATACACACGCATGCATACATACACACGCATGCATACATACACATGGGAATACACGGCTACACACGCATGCATACATACACACGCATGCATACATACACACGCATGCATACACACACATGGGAATACACGTCTACACACACATGGGAATACACGTCTACACACGCATGCATACATACACACGCATGCATACATACACATGGGAATACACGGCTACACACGCATGCATACATACACACGCATGCATACATACACACGCATGCATACACACACATGGGAATACACGTCTACACACACATGGGAATACACGTCTACACACGCATGCATACATACACACGCATGCATACATACACATGGGAATACACGGCTACACACGCATGCATACATACACACGCATGCATACATACACACGCATGCATACATACACATGGGAATACACGGCTACACACGCATGCATACATACACACGCATGCATACATACACACGCATGCATACACACACATGGGAATACACGTCTACACACACATGGGAATACACGTCTACACACGCATGCATACATACACACGCATGCATACATACACATGGGAATACACGGCTACACACGCATGCATACATACACACGCATGCATACATACACACGCATGCATACACACACATGGGAATACACGTCTACACACACATGGGAATACACGTCTACACACGCATGCATACATACACACGCATGCATACATACACATGGGAATACACGGCTACACACGCGTGCATACATACACACGCATGCATACATACACACGCATGCATACATACACATGGGAATACACGGCTACACACGCATGCATACATACACACGCATGCATACATACACACGCATGCATACACACACATGGGAATACACGTCTACACACACATGGGAATACACGTCTACACACGCATGCATACATACACACGCATGCATACATACACATGGGAATACACGGCTACACACGCATGCATACATACACACGCATGCATACATACACACGCATGCATACACACACATGGGAATACACGTCTACACACACATGGGAATACACGTGTACACACGCATGCATACATACACACGCATGCATACATACACATGGGAATACACGGCTACACACGCATGCATACATACACACGCATGCATACATACACACGCATGCATACATACACATGGGAATACACGGCTACACATGCATGCATACATACACACGCATGCATACATACACACGCATGCATACACACACATGGGAATACACGTCTACACACACATGGGAATACACGTCTACACACGCATGCATACATACACACGCATGCATACATACACATGGGAATACACGGCTACACACGCATGCATACATACACACGCATGCATACATACACACGCATGCATACACACACATGGGAATACACGTCTACACACACATGGGAATACACGTGTACACACGCATGCATACATACACACGCATGCATACATACACATGGGAATACACGGCTACACACGCATGCATACATACACACGCATGCATACATACACACGCATGCATACATACACATGGGAATACACGGCTACACACGCATGCATACATACACACGCATGCATACATACACACGCATGCATACATACACACGCATGCATACATACACACGCATGCATACATACACACGCATGCATACCTACACACGCATGCATACATACACATGGGAATACACGGCTACACACGCATGCATACATACACACGCATGCATACATACACACGCATGCATACATACACATGGGAATACACGGCTACACACGCATGCATACATACACACGCATGCATACATACACATGGGAATACACGGCTACACACGCGTGCATACATAC
>JAWQFJ010030396.1:115000-122181 GCA_034096865.1 Theodoxus fluviatilis | reverse complement strand
GTGTAGGGCGCAGCACAGCAGTACACGGAGAAGGACAGGAATGTAGTAAGGTTTTGTAGTCTAATGGATGGTACTGCAGTATTGCACAGAACCACAGCATGCAGCAAATCCATACACCACAATCAAGCAGCATGCTAGAAGGGCTTGATGATAGAAAGTATACCACTACACTGTGTGAAGCAGCTGTACTGTGCATGAAGCAGCAGAATAGAGTTAGAGCAAGACAAGTCCTAATTTCCTAGTCATTTGCCTTTTCTGAATTGTATAGGCAGACTTGATGGGTCAAGTTTTATCCGAGTGTGTGTGTGTGTATCATAACTTAAAGAGTATCCTATGACCTAAGGTGTTCAGTGTCCCCCTCATCAGCTGCAATCCCTGGCTGCTGGGTTTTCGGGGCCTGCTCCACTAGCTCAACCAGGGGCGGCTCCAAGCAGCCAAAGAGGCTACCAGGTGGCATTGGGACATGGTCAGATTATTCAGATCTAACATTTGTTCAAATCACTCGAGAAGATCGAGCCCAACCTACACACAACCACCGGAACACCATATCCACTCCCTACAACATTACTTCACATATCTATTTCTCAACAGAAAATCAACACTTATGCACATATGCATACATGTACATATTTTAGACTATGATCTGTATGTACATATTTAGTGATGAGGATGTTGTCTCTTTGTTTACAGCACTTGTTCCCGACACAGTGAAGAAGGAGCTTCTAAACCGGATTCGCACTTTCCTCTCTCAACAAACCAGCATCTAGCCCGTCCTCTATGCTGCATATAGCATTCCAGGCTTCAAACAGGGGTCTTTGACCTCAACGTTTCGTTTGACTTCACTTACCTCAACTCTCTTTGGTTTTCTTATACTGATGGCCAAGTATTAGTTGATTAATATCACATGCTAACTTCTATCTTGCATAGCTGTATTACTATTACTATCACTGTTGCAATAATGGGGTCATCTTTCATGTTTTCTTCAGGATTAGCAGGGCAGTCCATGAATGAACTCAATTCAGCATATACACAATTGCATTGATTTGTTTTCTGGTTTTGCATCTTGTCTGATGTGAATTTACATTCTGCTGTGTGTATGATGTTCACATGAAGTATTCTTTGTAATAAAAATGTACACCACTGTTGTGTTCACGGTTTGTTGGTTTGTTTTCCGCTGGTAAAGTACCTGCTGAATTAAAGGGATTTTTAAAATTTTGATTTTTCTTCCCCCTGAACAGTTTGCTTCTCTATAATTGGCTTTTAAAGTTTTGTTTGTTTTTTGTTTTTTTGTTTTTTCATACTCTTTAATGGTCTTTCGCAGATGGATATCAATGCAATATTGTCACAAATAACATCCGATTTGAGCAACTTGATGAACTGAAGGATTTTCATATTACTCCCCTCTGAATTGAGCTGAAAAGCCGATACTGATGTCTTCACTAGCCACACCCACTGGAACTGTATTTGAGAAACTTGTACAATTTTTTCCCCTTTGTTTCTGTGTATCTTGGATAAGGGTTTTCAATGATACGTGGCATGAAAAAATAAATGGTGTATTCATTTCCTGATTGTTCCCCAACTGTTTAAACTATGCTTTTGACGTTTGGTATACTTTGCAAACACTCCTTTGTGAAAAATCACACTATTTCAGTATGTAGAGAAACCGTCTCACTGCCATCTCCACTCCTTTTGACAATGCATCCATATGCCAATGGAGAACACAAGTTTCAGGGATAATGGTGCTTGTAAATAATCCATCAATTGACATTTTGCGGCACTGAATGAATGTTTCATCTGCCAATATAATTGTTTGCAGACCATGGAGTAAAGGCTTCCTCATATGAAATGGTTTCTAGGAATAAAGGCTGTGTCTACATGTAATGATAATGTAAGAGATATGATGAAGGAGGGATGCAAGATATCACACTACTACTCAAAACTTCTGCATAGGTTGGTTTGTAGTATTCTGGTAGGCTAGAGAAAGAGAACTGTGTATCTGGCATGTACCAGAGAGGGCAAATATAAGAACAACATTGGCGTTATTGGTTGAGAGGATCTTCCACAACAGTGTCTCAAGACGTTGCCAGAGCCAGGCCTGGATTCAACAGGACTGGCATCAATACAGAAGACTGCATACTCGGGGGGAGTGACAGGAGAAGCAAGAGACACCTCATCCTTTCAAGAACTCCCATCACCTCCTTACCCAAGCATGCCCTGAACAGAACATGTCCAGTGGTGTGGCACAGCCTCTCTACCTGCCATGCAGAAGCCAGGGAGCAGTCCCTGTGTGTGACGGCCTTGAGACTTGTACCAAGCGCTGCCCAGGGAGCAGTCCCTGTGTGTGACGGCCTTGAGACTTGTACCAAGCGCTGCCCAGGGAGCAGTCCCTGTTTGTGACGGCCTTGAGACTTGTACCAAGCGCTGCCCTGCAGCAACCAGATATGGAAATCTCTATAATGTAATATGTGACCTGTTTTCACAAACTGAGTCTTAACTCACAAAATTTAGATTTTGAGATACATGTATTTGTATTTTCAAAATTTGCAAAATTGTGTCTTTGATATAACAATCAAACTGCTACTCCAACAAGAAGGGCAAAGCCTATACGACTCACATGCTTGACCTTGACCTTTACATGACCTGGACCTTCAGGTGACCTTCAAGGTCAAACAACTAAACCTAGCAATGACATCATACACTAAGAACTGCTTTACACATTTTTCCTACCAGAATGCATCCAAGGTCATGCAACACAAAGCTGTTAATTCAAGACATAGGAAGCACAATGGTGCTTATTGGCACTTTCTACCATGAGATATGGTCACTTTTAGTGGTTCACTACCCCATTTTGGTCACATTTCATAAGGGTCAAAGTGACCTTGACGATATGTAACCAAATGTGTCTCATGATGAAAGTATAACATGTGTACTACAATGTTATGAAGTTTGGAAGAGTTATCTTCCATAGTTCAGGGTCAAGGTCACTTCAAAATATGTATTCAATCCAACTCTAAAGACCTCCTGTGACCTTGAGCTTGAAGCAAGGTCAAATCACCATGTAGGTTTTGTGAGGCCTTGTCATCCTACACCATCATGCCAAATTAGGTGTTGATAGACTTATTACTCCTAGAAAAATCCAACATTAAAGTTTTTTTACGGATGAAAGGACGCCCGGACGAACGGTGACCTTGACCTTGATGATATGTGACCAAATGTGTCTCATGATGAAAGTATAACATGTGCCCGACATAATTATTAAGTTTGAAACAGTTATCTTCCATAGTTCAGTGTCAAGGTAACTTCAACATATGTATGTATACAATTAAACTTTGAAGAGCTCCTGTGACCTTGACCTTGAAGCAAGGTCAAGTCACTATGTATTTTTTGTGAGGCCTTGTCATCCTACACCATCATGCCAAATTGGGTGTTGATAGACTTAATAATCTCCGAGAAAAATCCAACGTTAAAGTTTTTTCAGGATTACAGGACGCCCAGATGTCCCGAACACCCGGACGGACGCCCGGATGCCCGGACAGACGACACGGGTGACCTAGTATGAAAGCATAACATGTGTACTACAATGTTATGAAATTGGAAGAGTAATCTTACATAGTTCAGGGTCAAGGTCACTTAAAAATATGTATACAATCCAACTTTAAAGAGCTCCTGTGACCTTGACCTTGAAGCAAGGTCAATCAAACTGGTATCAAAAGATAGGAATTACTTTGCCCTATAAACCATGTATAAGTCAGGTATCCAATCTTGAAAACTTCAGTCAAAAATTGGGAAAATGTGAAAAACGGCTGTTTTTTAGACGGCCCCTGTGACCTTGGCCTTGAAGCAAGGTCAAGTCACTATGTATTGTTTTTGTACGCCTTGTCATCCTACACCATCATGCCAAATTGGGTGTTGATAGACTTAATAGTGTCCGAGAAAAATCCAACGTTAACGTTTGTACGGACGCCCGGACGCCCGGACGAACGAAACGGGTGAGTACTTAGACTCACTTTTGCTTCGCATGTGAGTCAAAAACTGAATGAGTTCTGCTCACTCAAAGAGAGGTGGTGTGCTGACTATTATTTTGATAAATCAACTGTCAATGATGTAACAACTTTATCCCCAGTTTTTCCCCTAGCAAAGGGCCTTCTTCATGCATGCATCGGCTCAAAATTAGGCAGGTTGGTAGATAAAATCTGTTTCTGAACATAGAATGATAAATAAATGGAAAAGTATTTGATCCTGACAACAAATGATTGTTTTTTTCAACCAAGAGAATGTATAATACTTCTGCATGGATATGTGCAATAAAGTGCAATTTTTTGTGTTTTTCTTTTAAGCTAAAAAGAAGCTTTCCAACATTAGATTATGAAAATTAAGTGTATGTAAGATTCAGTTTTGCCAAAACATTAAAATGCACGAAATCCACCCTTCTCACCTTTGCATGCTAATTAAGACTCAGTTCTTGAAAATGGGTCACATATTTAATAATAATAATAATAATACAGACTATTTATAACGCACATACCTTCCCTAATAGCAAGCTCATGGCGTGTACAATGATAAAGTCTACACTCATACAAAACATTCTAACACTCACATACTATACAATTGAAATAAAAAGAACAATTAAATACAATACAATTAATTAAGTAGCAGGCAAAACACGAAACATAAAAGAGGCGCCTTCACTGCTCGTCAGGAAAGACTGACCGGAACAGGTGTGTCTTGAGGGAGGTTTTGAACTGGGACATGGAATTAGAGTGACGGACAGGGAAAGGTAGGCTATTCCATGTTACAGGGCCGATGTAGGAAAAAGCTCGCTGTCCTTGGGTTATCTTTTTGCGACGGGGGACATTTAACGTTTTGGTGTCTGCAGCTGAACGGTTATTTCTAGCGGGGGTGTAGACAGTGAGAATTTCTTTGAGTGCGTGTGGTGCAGTTTGATTGAAGAAGTTGAAACACATAATGGCTAGCTTATACTCTATCCTCTGAGCGACGGGGAGCCAATGCAGTGCACGAAGGAGTTTGGATGTGGGAGTTCTCTTGGGACATCTAAAGATTAATCTAGCAGCAGTGTTTTGGACTTTTTGCAGTTTGTTTAGCAGAGTGCCAGGAATGCCGGCAAGAAGAGAATTTCCATAATCAAGACGGGACAGAACAAGGGAAGTGACAAGGGTTTGAGTGGCCTGTTGTGAAAGATAGTGACGAATAGTGCCAATTTTCCTTAACTCGTAGTAAGCTAACTGGCAAACTTTGTTCACATGAACTCTCATAGAAAGATCATCATCGAACATGACACCTAAGTTCCTAACAGACTTTGAGAATTCTATCTCACTCTGGCCTATGGTTAGTTTCAGGGCCTGATCGAATTCGCCTCTACCGCCAACCAGGAGAGCTTCGGTCTTTGAATCATTAAGTTTGAGTTTGTTCTGTGTCATCCACTGTTTCACATCAGAAATACAAAGTTCACTTGCAGAGAGAAGAAATTGGATTTGACTGGGATGAGTGGAGTTGTAGAGTTGCGTGTCATCAGCAAATTCACTGTGAGAGAATGAATGACTGTCAATTACGTTGGAAAGTGGTTGGGTGTACAGTAGAAACAGCAGAGGACCCAGAACCGAGCCCTGTGGGACTCCGTAATTTAGCGGGGCAGGATCAGAAGCTATACCCTGGATCAAAACAGTCTGCCTACGTTCTGAGATATATGATTTCAGGAAGGAGAGTGCTGTGTTGTCAATGCCAAAAACATGTCTTAGACGGGAGAGAAGAATTCCATGATCTATTGTGTCAAACGCAGCACTCAAATCTAACAACGCGAGAAGGGAAACTTTGGAATCATCAGATGCGACAAGGAGGTCGTTTAGAACACAGAGCAGAGCTGTTTCGGTGGAATGGTGAGCACGGTACGCCGACTGAAAACGAGCCAAAAGATCATACTTGGACACGTGCTCTAACAACTGCTGCAAAGCTAATTTCTCTAACAGTTTTGAAAGAAAGGAAAGGTTGGAGACTGGCCTGTAATTGCTAAGCTTGTTTGGATCCAGGTCTTGCTTCTTCAGAAGTGGCTTGACTAAAGCTTGTTTGAAAACACTGGGGAAGGTGCCAGACTGGAAGCAATCATTGATTATTTGTGTCAGAACAGGCAGAATGTCATCAATGCACTCAAGTAAGAGGGATGTGGGAACAGGGTCAAGGTCACAGGAGGTAGGGGTCATACTACGGATGGTCTTAAGGACTACACTAGCCTCAACCGAGCTGAACTGAAGAAGGGGAGTACCACTGAAGGATACTGGGTCTTCGCTAGCACCTGTACCAGCAGACATGTCAACGTTGATTGGTGACACCGACTGTTGCTCTTCAGGCATTCAATTAAAGAACATAATGATGAAATCAGTTAAATTTATTAATTCTAACAACTACAATGTACATTAAAACAGAACTTTCTGTCAACAATTCATTTGTTTCCACAAGTCAAGGATTGGTGACACCGACTGTTGCTCTTCAGGCATTCAATTAAAGAACATAATGATGAAATCAGTTAAATTTATTAATTCTAACAACTACAATGTACATTAAAACAGAACTTTCTGTCAACAATTCATTTGTTTCCACAAGTCAAGGATTGGTGACACCGACTGTTGCACTTCAGGCATTCAATTAAAGAACATAATGATGAAATCAGTTAAATTTATTAATTCTAACAACTACAATGTACATTAAAACAGATCTTTCTGTCAACAATTCATTTGTTTCCACAAGTCAAGGATTGGTGACACCGACTGTTGCACTTCAGGCATTCAATTAAAGAACATAATGATGAAATCAGTTAAATTTATTAATTCTAACAACTACAATGTACATTAAAACAGATCTTTCTGTCAACAATTCATTTGTTTCCACAAGTCAAGGATTGGTGACACCGACTGTTGCACTTCAGGCATTCAATTAAAGAACATAATGATGAAATCAGTTAAATTTATTAATTCTAACAACTACAATGTACATTAAAACAGATCTTTCTGTCAACAATTCATTTGTTTCCACAAGTCAAGGATTGGTGACACCGACTGTTGCACTTCAGTTTGCTTTGAAGCATTTGCAACGATTGTTCTGGCATTTCTTTGCATCCGAACAGTTTTCATTTTTGGCGTACTTTTGAAAGAGTAACTGATTAAATCGGA
>JAWQFJ010030396.1:87500-110000 GCA_034096865.1 Theodoxus fluviatilis | reverse complement strand
GTGCAAATCTTTAGGGTGCAGACAGAGTGCAAGAGGCTGAGAGAATAATACAATCGTCTTGGGCGCAACTGGTCCCTGCAGGAAGCATCGAGATTTCAGCCCTGCCCTGCGACATATATTTATATTGCAATACCTGTAAAGCGACCGTACCGCACGACTACACTGAAGACGCCGTAATAGGAATAAGAAGGCAATGTAACGAGCTCTCTCGTCTTCTTGCCTTTCTCTCGCGACATGTAGCGTCGAGGAGGAGACGAACGCTTCATGTTCAGTATAGGACCTAAAAACTATACTAGTGCACGGACCTTGGAAACAAGCTTCAACTGAACAGGCTGCAAAAAGCCAACAATTGCAGCAAGCCCACGTGCAAAATGCCGTCTCGAAACTCCATGTGCTGAGCAATATCTGCGAAGACGTTGTAACACTGCGCTGATGAGGACCTCGCACACGAGGCGATTCCACACGCCACACACGGATTGACAAAAATATCTCCCAATGGCAGAGCGCCACTGACGCTCTTGCTCCACTATTGCCAGCCGTGATTGGCTGCCACAATAACGCTTGCGAGATTGCCAGGGTAAATTCGCCTCGTGTATGACGGCCTTTAACGCTTTCGAGCAACGCCATAAACATACTTGGATAAATGAAAAATTAAATATAAAAAGCAGGCTACTTGTCTGTAAGGTTTATTTTATTCGTGTTAATCCAACAGCAATGTCACCATAATCCCGCAACACAATCACCTCGCTTAGAGAAAAATGACAGCTTAGTGTGAAAGAAGCTTTTTTTGCCGTACAAAACGCCACCACTCCACTAAACGCCCACTGCCGCAGTAACATCGATGCCCTAGAGCCCACTTGGGAGGAGCTAGAGGCCGAGGAAAGGCGAGGGCGAAAGGGAAATAAATGGGAGGCCAAGGGCGAAGGAATGGCTGGCGAGGCCGTCAAAGCTCTTCGAACATGTGCCAAGCATTAATGACTGGCGTAAAAGCCCCGAGCCTTCTTAAGTACCCGGAATGCCTCACTCGGGTCACGCTGGAGTAGGGTGGTGGTGAAAATGCGGAAAGGGGTGGAAGGGGAAGGGGGGGTGGGGGACGGGGGGTGAAGCGGATGGAGAGAGCAGGGTAGTCCCAATTAGAAACCTCAAGACAACGAAGCAAGCGATGCCGGGTGGAAGGTCTACATGAGGTCACAGGGACCCAGCAGTTCTGAGGTGGGGTGAGTTGAGTGGGTGGGTAGAGATAGGTTCAAGGAAAGGTTGAGAAACAGTGTGTGCGGAGGTGGAGGGTTTGGGGTAGGGTAGAGAGGTGGGGGGGAGGTGGGAGGTTGGGGTTCTTGGGAAGGTTCATGGGGTGGTTCGGGGAGGGGGGCAGGGGGGGGGGGGGGGGGGGGGGATGGAGAGAGGATGGTGGTGGTGGTGTGGTGATGGAATACTTGTTGCAATGCAAGCTTAAGCATAGGAAGGCTGAATACAAACAAGTAGACTAGTGGGGTGGGAGGGGCAGAAGTTTGAAAGGTGTTGAATGAAGGGAAGGAAAGATGGATGGATGGATGGATGGTGTTTTACGGCCTATCAGCCTTTGTAGGCTGGGAAGGAAAGAAAGGAGGTGGGTCAGAACAGAAATCGGACAACAAAGAAGGAAGAAGAGGGGGTGGGGGTGGGGGGAGGGGGGGGTGTGATGGCGATAGTGATCTTACAGAGAGGGGCGCTGACTGCTTGCAGTCTGCACGGTGACCTCACTCCACAAGAAGGCAGCCTGAAGTCCTGCCGGGTGGCATCCATGCCCCCATGTACCCCACTCTAAATACCCGAGAATGCATGCTTACCAGACTAGAGTGGCGACCCCACTTCTCTCTCTGTCTCTCAGCCTCTGTGCGGTAATGACAGGGCAGCACTGCGGCTCCAGGCAGGACAAGGAGGTGGACTGTGGTGTCAATCCTGACAGAACAACTTGATCAGGGGGCCAGGGATGCCTTCAGGGTCTTCACTGCACCCCACAATTACCTGGTCTGCTGCTGGAGTTCTAACACACCCCAACCCACCTGTCATCCCCACCTTCACCCGACAGCTTTAATAAAGGCTGACCAAGGTATGCATCTTCTCCCCAGTGTTCCACTCTGTCTAGTGAGGACTACTACACAGGAATGTTTGTTCCTACCTCACCATCACTGTCTTTTCGAGGGAGACTTTCGAAAATGCTACAGTTCATGGTAAGGCAAAACAATACTTCTGTAAGTGTAAATGATGGAGGTTTAGGTTTGGTGAAGATTCATCAGAGTAATGTGAGCAGCATGAGCAATGATGAAGTAAAGGACTGTTTTGCTAGTGGTGACAATGGCCATAGTCTCTCACTATCAACTATTCCTGCTGCCTGTGGGACAGTACTGCAGGCACTCCCAACTCATTTATTTCTGAGGTCTATGCAAATAAGATGCATACTTTTGGAAATGTAGACCATTTCTCCACGCCAAATTTGATTTTGCTATGCTTTGTCTTAAAATAAGGCAACATTTTGTTTCAGCTTACATGCACAGAAGCAGATTTCACCCATGCTCCCACGTTTGCTTTACACACTATCACTCGGCTTTTGCCTATAATTATGTCCTTCTCCCTTAGACTCATCACAGATTTGCAGTGCACAGTATCAGTAATGTTTCCTCTGCAATTCAACATTTTTACAGAGAGCTTGCTATTCACAGATGCAAACCTGCCCACATGAGCAAGTAGTTACAGATCTATGTTCATCTCAAGCAGAGGAAATCCACGTCATCCACCTGACAACTCAGTCTGCCCATAAACTCCGCAATGCAGCAGTGCCCAATTCTTAAGCTGTTTCTGTGGGTGTGACTATGTTCAAGGGTATCTTTAATTGTTTTTACATTTCTTCCTGCAGCATTCAGATGATGGATTATGAAAGTAAACATTTATGATACTGTAAACTCTAAGTTGATTTGCACCAGCTGCTTCCATCACCACTCCTCCTAACCACAGCTCTCTGTTGATGTGTCATTGTGAAAGAAAGTCTGATGCAAGCAACGTGTCACATCTTTAACTGAATGAGATAAACTTCCAGAGATAGAAGACACTCCCAGAGTCACCATACATAATATGTACCAAATAAAAACACAGCAACAATACTAACAACGCTGACACACATTTTACCAGGTATACATCATTGCCATACCATAATTATGAACACTAACTAGGAAACCAATCACAACCGATTCAGAATGTTACACAGCTGACAGTAGACACCCATTTATATAATCCTCTTTAATTTAACTGTTACTAATGCAGCAAAACAAGCCCTTAATGATGACTCCCAACTTGGCACTGATCTACTGTCATCAAGCTCATTGCATGAAAGTCTAAAGAAAAATGACAAAACATTTCATATCATCTCATACAACTTTACAAGCTTAAATCAACATAATCAATGAGCAGAAGATAAGCAGAATGGAGAAGAGCAACTGTAAATTCTTGAACAGTCAAACATTTACTTTACTTTTTATCCCACATCTCATGTCTCAAGGAATCCCATTACAAGACCCCTTTGAGAAAGTTTGACTTTGACTCATGTGGTGACCATGTGACATCTTTTGCAATTAAAAATGTACAAAGCATACAATGATACATGTCTATTTGTATGTATTATTCTGTAAAGTCTCTGATAATGGAATACACCCATGTCCTCAAAGTACTTTCAACTTTGTGTTTTCTGTTTTGGCTTTTTACTTTGTTTTTGCATGTATGCACACACATGAGAGAGAGAGAGAGAGAGAGAGAGAGAGAGAGAGAGAGAGAGAGAGAGAGAGAGAGAGAGAGAGAGAGAGAGAGAGAGAGAGAGAGAGAGAGCGCAAGAGAGAGAGAGGGGGGGGAGCTATCTTGTTTGTACTTTCTGTAATTGTTTCTGCCTCATTCTCTCCTCATCAGATTCAGAGTTAAGGAATGAACAGGAAATGTTATAAAACCTGATTGTAATAAAATCATTGTATGTAATCTCTGTTATTGTCTAAGTGAATTGAAGCTAGATGAGTAAGCAAAATACATTGAGAAAACTGCATCAGTGAAAGTAACCTCTGCAAGATGATGATAGTTACACAGCCTATCATAATAATAATAATAATAATAATAATAATAATAATAATAATAATAATAATAATAATAATAATAATAATAATAATAATAATAATGTGTGGATTTATATAGCGCCTTACCATGAGTTAAGACATGCTCAAGGCGCATACATAAACTACCATTACAATAGACAATAACAGTCAATCACATCAAAGGTAACTTAATAAACTTAATAACATAGGAGTCAGACATTCACTTCAGGCATTCGACAAACTGATGTACAGTGTCACCACTTAACCATGAAACTGGGGAGAGGGGGAGGAGAGACAGGAGGGTGGTAGGGGGCTTAGGCAAGCTAGTACAAAGAAAACAGTGAGGGGAGGAAGATGAAGAAACTTAGACAGGATTCGGGAACGATTTCAAGAAGAGGTGAGTTTTGAGAGCAGAGCGAAAGGTCGAGGGAGATGTAGAGTGACGAACAGAGGCGGGGAGGTCATTCCAGATAGAGGGAGCCTGATAAAAGAAAGAGCGTTCACCAAATTTTGTTTTAACTGGAGGGTCCTCCGGGAACCTGATATCATAAGAACTGGTAGAATAAGAGCAAATCACAATGTCACAATTAGCCTCTTACGAATGGGATAGAGAGTTGTAGTGGGTCCATTCTTCAATCCCCAACCCCGGGATGAGCAACATTTGCAAGAACACCTTGTGCATACTTTCTACTAGTACTGCTGGTCCTACTTACCAACCACAGAGGAGGCAGCTGTGTGGATATCTCCTCACAAAACGAATGAACACTAGAGGTGCTCATTTTCCACCACAATTGTCATACATATTTTTATCTCTGTTTGTATATATTGTCATATTATTCATGACAACTTTCCCTTTGAGGACACTCGCTTTATCGGCACGTGAATCATACCATCTGAGAGGGCTAGATGAGTCAACATAACATGCATCCTAATATTAGTAATAATATCAACAGTCACGATCAAGCTTGCAATGAAAATATTGATCCTTCAACATCTAAATATAGAAGAAAGATGATATGCAAGCTCTAAGATTTTCACTTTCACATGTTTAATGTTCACTGCTCATCATAACAAAGATGAGTAAACCTGTCCGGGCATAAATTATTTTCATAACACAAGCAATGCATCATTTGTTAAAAGTAACTTAAATCGAAGCATTTGCAGGGTCTCGATTAATTTAAAAGAAGGGACGCATAAATTGACAGATGAAATATTTACAGTAATGTTCGATCAATCGTCTCGTATCATTAAATTCCTAGGTAAAAATTAACATCGTCCAGACAAATGATCGCACACACGCTTCAAACAAAATGACACGATGCACATTCATGGCTGGTCACTGGTAAGCAAGACCCAGGTCGCGCAGAGCTTGGAGCAAGAACGCCGTGACATGTCGGCTGTCCAGTGTCATTGTAATTGTTGTGTCATTTGCCATATTCGAGCGTCCGAGCATACTATTCCTACACATCTCACAAACATGCACGTGACAAACGCCAGAAACTATTTTCATTTCAATCACCGCCCCTATTGTGTCGCGAACAGAAGCAATCAGTGCTCTGACATCATTTCTTCCGTGTTTACAAGTAACAAGATGGTCCCGGCAAAAATAGAAATCGGATACGTCTGCAAGCATAGGACCGACCACGCTCACATCAGCGTATTTTCAATCTATGATAAGCACAGTTTCAACATTTGATAACTGCACCTACCTCCAGAAGGAATAAGCTGTCTCTTCAGTCGGACGAATGCACAGAAATAGGTGTCGTTTCAGCTTCCTTATCAACTCTGTTCGATTGTCACTGAATGAATTTGAAATCACCAACAAACGGAAGTAGAGAGCAGAAACAAGCAGTCGGAACAAAAGTAAACTTGAAATGGATCGAAATGTGTTCTTTGTTTATGGTGTCTTTGAATGAAAAGTTAACACATTCAAGAAATGTGTTATTTTTCTGTAACATCTACAAAGGGGTTCACATTTCACACGACTTCTCTAAGAAAAAGATTTAAACTGTAATGTCGTTGTGGATAGGGCAGCTGGAGTTGCTTCCCCTGGTCCAGAAATTCACACTCCCTCTCGGATCCGCCTCGTCTAAGTCGATCCGTGTCTCTGATCCCTCCCACTGAGCGAATCTCAGTACATGTGCACCTGTGAGTGCATGCAGGCATTCAAGCGCTCATGGACGTACGTAAATGTGTGTGTGTGTGTGTGTGTGTCTGTATGTGTGTGCGTGCGAGCGTTCGTGCGTGTGCGTACGTGTGTGCGTATGGATTCTGCAAAGACGATGCTTTGCAGCAATACAGTGAATGAGTGATTTTGGCTCCAACCCATGTCCGTCATCACGGTCACAGGCTTTACACATTAATTTTGACTGTCGGCGACCTTGACTTGTAGAAACGGTCCAAAATGGTTTTCCTTTGGAAGCTGCTTAATTGTAATTTGTATTTCAGGAGCAAACACAATTTTTTAATGAATGAAAAGAAATGACAGCGCATTTGTATCAAGTAGGGTTGAAATCACAACAGCGCCATCGAAGTACGTCGAAAACTCCGAACCACGTACCATGCATACTTTGCATTTGCATCATTTGTATCACCGTCGTCTGTCTAGCTGTCTGTGCGTCTTTTTACAGTAATTGTCTGTTTTCCCCGTTTTGTCTGTCTACCCGTCTGTACCTCTATGTAATATATGTATACACATGTGACCATCCTACTTCCTTGTATCTGTTGCTGTGTGTGTGTGTGTGTGTGTGTGTGTGTGTGTGTGTGTGTACACGTGTGTGTATGTGTGTGTGTGTGTGTGTGTGTGTGTGTGTGTGTACGTGTGTGTACACGTGTGTGTGTGTGTACCTGTTTGTGCGTATGTTTGTGTGTTCGTCCATTTTTCCATTCGACTGTACGTCTGTCTGGCCATCCGCCCGTACCCTTTTATCCATGTGTATATTTAACCATGTCATATATTATTTGCGGGCGCGCGCGCGCGCCCATGCGTGAGTATATATATTCATGTGGGTGTTTTGGTAAATGTGATTACTTTCAGAGGCCTGACCCAGGCTTGTGGCACAGAACGCTGTATAAATGTGGTTGATTTTGCAATACTTTAAGTCGCCTAGCTGGTCTTTTTGAAACAAGCATCTTCTCATGACAACCTCGAATGGGCTCGATCACTACCGATCGAGGGACTCGAAAGGCAACATCCGTGCCAAGGCCGGCCGGACCACCACCGATGTGTAAATGCACAAAGTCTGGGCCAGCCAGCGGCAACGTCCATAGTATACACATATTTTAGATGCTATCGCCCCGCTAGGTCAGCTGGGGGGGGGGGGGGGGGGGGGGGGGTCACGAACTCTTGAACGTCTTAATCCCTCTTCCCCCAACCCCGCCTCCCCCCCCCCCTTCCCCCCTCCCCCACCCCCTACTCGAGAATGGACTAGCCTTGTAACGGTGGCCGGAATAGATCCGTTGTGACACTCGTAGTTCACCAATTTGTCAAACCTGAGACAAAGGATATACAAACACACACACACATACACTACACACAAACACACTACACACACACACACACACACACACACACACCCGTGTGTGCTATATGTGTAGTGTGTATACTGAGTGTACTGTTTGTAACGTTAAACTGTGTGTGCCCTGTTTAATTATTATGTGTGTACGATGCCGTGTGCATGCTGTGTGTTCTGAATGTACTGCTATGAGCTCAATAAATATAGTTGACCTCAGTGTTGTACTGCATGTACTTTGTGTACTGTGTGAGTGAACTGGCTGTGTGTGTGAACTGGCTGTGTGTGTACCGTGTGTATGTACTGAGTGCACCGTGTTTACTGTGAGTACCATGTGTACTGTGTGCACCGATCGAGTGTGCAGTGTGTGTACTATGTATACCCTGTGTACTGTGTGTACTATACCGGCCGTGTGTATACTGTGTGTTTTGAGTGTATACTGCACCGAGTTCAATAATTATAGTAGAGCTCAGTGTACGTTTTGCGTGTACTGGGTGTACTAAGTGAAATGGTGTACTATGTGAAATGGTGCACTGTGTGTGTAACCCTCTCGTCGTGGAGAGACTAGAGACAGCAAGTGGAAACAACTGTCAGTTTCGATAGTAAAACACAGACTTTTATTCTAGTTATCAAATCAATACAACAACCAAAGTAGAATACAATGACATTCAGTCTTGCCCATTTATAATACACAATATACAGCTACAATCTCAAAATTATTCATCCTCTAAATATTCAATATCCCATATTATACATTCAGTTTGTCTTTGTATGATAAACAAGCAAACATTCACACACTCACCAACACACACACATATTAACCTACCAATTCTCATTCATATTTATCCATTCATTGAAGCACTCTAACACTATCATTCAGTGTCTTACATGAGCGCAGTATAATCTTGTACTCACCTATAGACAGCAAGTGGAAACAACTGTCAGTTCGATAGTAAAGCACAGCCTGACGATTCTGGTTTCTCCACTGCCTGATTGTAACAACAACTCAGTCAAAGTGCACGCATCTCACAGTGAGTTCATCTCGCTTTGCGCCGGGATAGAGTCGCTGACTTGTTTGTCAACAACTGGGGCACGGCAGTGCTAAAGGCCACAGCATCAGGCCTATGTAATAATCAGCCGATTACACACACACACACACACACACACACACACACACACACACACACACACACACACACACACACACACACACACACACACTTAACATATTTGCCCCACCTGGAAGTTTGGGAACAATTGAACCGGGAACCTCAGGCGTCCAAACGCCACGAGCACCGGAATTGGACTCTCTGAACAGGCATCCATGTTCCTGATTGTACCAGTCTCAATATGATTCATAGTTACATCCATTGGCTGCCCCAACCCCGTGTACATGAACCTATGCGGTTCACGTTTAATCCGCCCATGCAGTTCGAACTCCAGGTACCATGTCCGCAATCTGGTCGTCATTCACACGGTCATCTGGTGCAGGTTCGCCACGGCGCCTGGGTGAAAGTTGACTACTTGTCTGCTAACAACTCCTTGAGGTGCCGGCTTCCGCACCGTCCCTGTCCTTGCATTTGGCCTGGAGCGGCGGAAGGGGGAGCCCCCCCACCCATAGAGACGCCCGCGTCTGCACATGCTGACGCGTGGTGGTAGCCAGGTGGAGTCCCACGCTGTTCTGCATACGTGGAGGCGTTCCCGACCCGCCATCACCGCTCGCCCCGAACGCTGTTGCACCCGCGGGCGTCAGACCTGTAGCCTCATCCTTCATGCAGTTGTAGGCAAGGACCATTTTATTCACGCGGAGGTGCCAGCGACTCTTTTGGTCCTTTTCCATGGTCTTGAGCATAGACAGCAGAGTCCTATCAAAGCGTTCCACTTGACCATTCCCCTGCGGATGATATGGAGTGGTCCGTGATGAGGCGATGCCACACCCTTTGTGTAATTCATGGAGCAGTTTGTTTTCACATTCTCCACCCTGGTCATGATGGATTCTGGCCGGCAACCTGAAACGAGGTATGAAGTCATTAAAGAGCTTGTCGGCTACAGTCTTTGCTGTCTTGTTTCTGGTTGGCTATGCCTGCGCAAACCTGCTGAAATGGTCCATGACCACCAGGATGTACTCATGGCCATCGCTGCTTCTCTCCAAGTGCAGGAAGTCTATGGAGACTAGTTCTATATTGGTACCGATATGGGGATTGTTTGCATTGGTGCTCTGGTGTGACACGCTGGTGGTTTGTCCTTGATGCAGGTACATCTCATTGTCACGTAGCGCTCAATCTCCGACGCCATGTATGGCCAGAAGAACCGCTCTTGTACCAGTGCTGATGTCTTCTCTGCTCCCATATGTCCCATGTCGTCATGCAGCAGTCTGAGGACCTTGGGTCGGAACTTCTTCTCAGGCAGGACTAGTTGCTCCCTGATTTTTCCATCATCTGGGGTTTTAGTCACTCTCAATAAGAGTCCTTTCTCATTAATTTTCAGCCTCTCATACTCTCTTCAGGACAGAACTTCCTGGATTCTTGCTTGGAGGTCTCCCCTTCCCCTTTTTGACTCACATGCGAAGCAAAAGTGAGTCTATGTACTGAGCCGTGTCGTCCGTCCGTCCGGGCGTCCGTCCGTCCGTCCGGGCGTCCGTCCGTCCGGGCGTCCGTAAAAAACTTAAACGTTGGATTTTTCTCGGAGACTATTAAGTCTATCAACACCAAATGTGGCATGATGGTGTATGATGACAAGGCCTCAAAAAACATACATAGTGACTTGACCTTGCTTCAAGGTCAAGGTCACAGGAGCCATAAATGTGGTCTCAAAAACAGTCATTTTTCACATTTTCCCAATTTTCTCCCACGTTATTGAGAATGGCGACCTTAGCTACAAGTGGTATATAGGTCAAAGCAAGCCCTATCTTTTGATACCAGTTTGGTTGACCTTGCTTCAAGGTCAAGGTCACAGGAGCTCTTCAAAGTTGGATTGTATACATATTTTGAAGTGACCTTGACCCTGAACTATGGAAGATAACTGTTTCAAACTTAATAATTATGTGGGGCACATGTTATACTTTCATCATGAGACACATTTGTTCACATATCATCAAGGTCAAGGTCATTTTGACCCTTATGAAATGTGACCAAAATGGGGTAGTGAACCACTAAAAGTGACTATATCTCATGGTAGAAAGTGCCAATAAGCACCATTGTGCTTCCTATGTCTTGAATTAACAGCTTTGTGTTGCATGACCTTGGATGACCTTGACCTTGGGTCAAGGTCACATGTATTTCGGTAGGAAAAATGTGTAAAGCATTTCTTTGTGTATGATGTCATTGGTAGGTTTAGTTGTTTGACCTTGACCTTGAAGGTCGCCTGAAGGTCAAGGTCATATAAAGGTCAAGGTCAAGCATGTGAGTCGTATGGGCTTTGCCCTTCTTGTTTCTTGGAGGGTGGGGCCTATGACCTCATCATGCTGCTGCGCCTTTTGCAGTTCACGGAGACTGATCCCCCTTGATGACTGTGTGCTCTTCTTTAAGAACCGTCCCACCGCAGGTGAGTGAGCATATCCATAGTGACGAACCTTCCTCCTGACTCTTGCATGCCACGCTCACTGCCTGCAAAATTGAACCATCCATCCCTTCTGAGTGCTCATTGTGTAGAGGCAAGCGTGATAATCCATCTGCATCCCATTCAATCTACCTGGTTTGTAGCGCACCTCAAAATTGAAATCCGCCAGCTCCGCAACCCACCAAAGCCGCGCTGCGTCCAGATGTGCCGTATTGAGTACGTACGTCAAGGGATTGTTATCACTGTACACGGTAAAGTGCGGGGTGTCGTAGGGCTAATCACAAAACCGCTCCGTCAATGCCCACTTAAGGGCGAGGATTCCAACTCATCAGAGTGATTACGATAGTTTTTCTCCGCGGATGAGAGGCTTCTGGACCCAGAGGCGACGACCGCTTGCTGGCCAACCGCCCCAAGCGGCATCAACATGTAAGGAGGATTCTTTGGAGAAATCTGGGTATGCCATCACTGGGTCTGACGTTAGGCAATCTATGAGCTCATTCAGGACCTTTGTGTGTTCCTTGTTCCACCGGACTGGCTACCTTGGTGAAGCTTGTCCATTCTTTTTCTGTACCACCCTCTTGTCTTTCACCACCAGTAGCTAGAAGAGAAGATTCGCTTTTGAGAGAAGTTGACAATGTATTTCCTTAAATAGCCCAGAAATCCCAGCAGCCTTCTGACTTCTCCCATCGTCTGCGGTCGCTGATTTCTCAGGTTCTCCACAGCTTCTCTGTCTGCCTCGTCCATTCTGTAGCCCTCTGAAGAGACTACATGACCAAGGAATTTGACCTCTTTTCGGAAAAGTCGACATTTTGCCGGCTTAAGTTTGATGCCTTATTTGTCTCAAGAGCTGCAGGACTTTACGAGGTGTCCGAGATGTTCGGAAAATGTCATGATGTAGACCAGAGCGTCGTCCATGTAAGGGGTGCAGCATTCATCACGGACTTCTTTCAGTGTCTCCTCCATAAATCTCTGATACGCAGCTGGGGCCCCCGTCAACCCAAAGGGTATCCTGACCCACTCCCACAGTCCCCATGGCGTCACAAATGCCGTCAAGTGTCGAGCCTCCTCCTTCATGAACCCCTGTTGGTAGGCCTTGCCTTGGTCCAAGGTTGAAAACCAGTTCTTTCCTCCCAGAACATTGAGAGTCTTGGATCCTGGGAACAGGATGACTGTCCTTCATGGTTTTCTGGTTGAGGAGGCAGTAGTCAATACATAATCGCAAACTGCCATCTTTCTTCCTTACGCATACCATGGGACTGCTTAAAATTTGCAGATATTTCATATTGCAAACTAAATTCATGGTTTATTCTTCCAGTACATCTCACTTAATGATGAATGATACTTAAATTTGAGCGATACCAGTGCCGCATTACAAAGATTTGCATAGTTTATTCTGTAAACAATCGAGATGAGCTGAATAACGAACATTTGGAGGTTAGAAAAGACAAACATATTAAAATGTTGAAAGCAAATAAAGTAAGTAACTACATGATTGTATTAGACTAAATCTACCTCAGTTTGGAATTATACTTTAACTAAACACATGAGCGAGTTCATTCATAAAAACATAAACATGTCGATGTGTTTAGGTGATGTCCATCATAAACGGGTGATGTGTTTATTAAACATCTTCTTAAACACATGACGCGTCAATTTTTTTTACAGTGTATAGGAGCTTCTGGACGGGCGCATCCAGCCTCGTCTTTTGAGATCATCCAAAGAGGCTTTCACCTCGGCACATAGAGGTGGAGGAATGGAGACGTATGCTCTCTGGACGGGTGATTTGTCCTTGAGGAAGACATCCAGCTTCAGCTCTTCCACACACCCCGTGTCATCCTCATCCCTCATGAACGTGACATTCTTCTCGCATCATCCGTTGTACACCTTTTATTTTCTTCTGACTCAAAGGAGCATCGCTGAGGTCGACGCCTGGGTCTCAAACTTCGTGTTTCTCATGTGGCGATTTTTGTTGAGACACCTGCACCAGTGCCAGCTGCAGGATCTGGGACAGAAATTTCCTTGAAGTCTTTGGGAAAGCTTTCGCCAGGCATTCAGGTGACGACGATCCCAGGAGTGGCCTATTGGCATTGTAGCTCAGTACTGGTGTGGTGACGTTCTCCATTTTCGTCACTACGAAGGGTACAATCAGGTCTTGCGTTCTGGCGTCCAGTCTGCGTGAGCACCACCCTGTAAGTGGAATGTTTGTTCCACTTGCTGACGCCACTTTCAGGCTTGATCCCTGTTCGCCCCACACCTGCAGGGCTCTGACGGCAACTTGGCGTGTGTTCTGCCTCAGCCACGTCTCAGAAATCGGGCTAACTTGTGCACCTGTATCCCATAAAAGGTCGGTGTTGACTCCATTGACTTTGCCTCAAATCAGGCATCGTGCTCCCACCAATTCCGCAATCCTATCTTTCTGCTCATGCTGAGATGAGATGCACGCCAGTGTTATGAAGGGTAGAGGTCTCTCTGTAGGGTCTTCATTTTCCATGGTCTCCGCCGCCCTCTCTAGCGTGACCTGTTCCCGTTTCCCTGGTCGCTTGCAGTCTCGCTCGAAGTGGGCATCTCCAGCAGTGAGTGCATCTCTGTTTTCTGCAGTACTCGCACTTGTACCTCCCACGCATCGCTCTACCTTTCAGTTCCGTCTCTAGGATTCTGGCATGCAGCTGCTCCAGAACTTCATCTGCCTCATTTACCCTCTTCTTTTTTCGTTCCGGTCATCTCTTCTGGAACTTATCTCCTCACAGCGCTTTGGATCGCAACCATCGGATGTCGCGGTCAGTTTGTTTAGTTCGGCCAGAATTTGCTTATCAGAAGCATTCTTGTCTATAAGGTTTCTGACTGTTATGCGCATCTCCATGCAGGACAGACCAGTCACGAGTGCACGACGATACGTGGACTCAATGAGGCTGTTGGGGTAGCTGTCTTCTTTGAACAACTTTGCTGCCAGTTTTATGCGTTCTCGGTTGTCCAACAGCCACAACATAAAGTTTACGGCACTTTCCTCCGCTTTTTGTGCAGCATTCGTGAAGAGTTCAGTAGCCGATGGTTCTTGAAAATGTTGCTGCACAAGGCAACACATCTCAGCCAGGTAAAGCTTGGCCACTTCAGAGGTAAGTCCACAGGAATAGCATTCACGAGTGCTTCCTGTATGTCTGCTCTGAATAGCCTTTCTGCACTGCGCACTCTATCTGTCGCCTGATGCTGATGTAGCTGGTAAAGTTCAGTCTCAGTTCGTGTCTCACAGTGACTGATGTTGACTTGTCATGTCTAGGGATCTGTTTCTCTGCCTCTCTCACAGACAGCAGCTTCTGAACACGTGTCACAACGGCGTGTTCTTCAGTAGTCAGTTTCATGACCTCGTCCGATGAACAGGCAGGCTCTGAAGAGGCCTCAAACGTCGACAACGTCAAGTCAAGTCTGTAATCGCCGCTATCAGCTTGTGCTCTGTGAGAGAAGCCGCTCCAGTGACACCCAGCAACGTCGCCGTGGCGATCTTCCTCTGGTGCGATGCCTGGCACCCCCCCGCCAGCACTGTCATCTGGCTGTCTTCCATCTTCCGTCCGGTTTAGTTCGAGCGGACGAACCCCCAAAATGTAACCCTCTCGTCTTCGAAAGACTAGAGACAGCAAGTGGAAACAACTGTCAGTTCGATAGTAAAGCACAGACTGACGATTCTGGTTTCTCCACTGCCTGATTGTAACAACAACTCAGTCAAAGTGCACGCATCTCACAGTGAGTTCATCTCGCCTTGCGCCGGGCTGGAGTCATGACTTGTTTGTCAACAACTGGGGCGCGGCAGTGCTAAAGGCCACAGCATCAGGCCTTTGTAATAATCACCCGATTACATGTGCACTGTGTGTACCATGTGTAGTGTGTGACCAATCTTCATCGACCATATGTCAATGGCCAAACTTGTCTTTGGTAGTTACCTAAATATACCAGAGGAACTGAATGGCACCTTGATTATTTGTCATGTGTGCGTGCATGCACGCGCGCGTGCGTGTGCGTGCGTGCGTGTGGGTGTCTGTGTGTGTGCGCGCGCGCGCGCGCGTGTGTGTGTGTCTGTGTGTGTGGGTCTGTGTGTGTGAGAGCGTGGTTGCGCTGCCGAGCACGGCAAGGAGATGTAGTGTTGGTGGAATGTGGAGAGGACAGGTACGGCCGGCTGATTTCTCCAAACTGCTTTTATTTCCTCATTATAGGCCTATGGCAGCGTACAAGCGTGCGTGACACAAACCGTGTCCACCACGCACTGGACTGCGTGTCCACCCCCTTTCTTGTCCATCTCCAGACTCTCTCTCCTTGGAACTTCTCACTCCAGCATGTTTCCCCCTTGTATTCCCTACAGCTCCTCCTCCTTCTCACTGGCTGAGATGGTCCCAAAGCTTCGGGTCAATCAGGGGTTCTTCTAACTTGCTCACACCCCACAAACACGTGCTGGCCAGACTTCCAGATGCTCAGGATTAATTAGTCTAATTAATAAACCCGAGAACCTTAGACCACACTACCATCCCTCTGATCTGACCATGGCTCGTCCCCGACATAACAGAAGCTATCTCTTCTTGTGTAAACAGGTACCCTCTTGGTACAGCTACCAACTACATGTAGTCTGATCTATTCAACCAGGGTCCTTTCTCCTGGGACTTCTCCCTTCCTGTGAGAGTTTCTCACATGCTGATGTGGATTGTCGGCATTGTTTGATATTTGTACGCAAATTCCTCTACGAAGAAATACTGTTTTAGAAAAAGAATTTACAGCAGTGAACGAATAAATACTATGGGATCGTGCAAGAAAAGAATCTTTTACTAACACCACGCAATCGATGATTGTACAACCGGAAAGGATAGCAAATTTTTCTATGTGTGAACGAGAGAGGCTAAATTAAGGGAGTCTAAACGGCTAACACTGCCCAGTACCTCACCATATGTGTATGTGTGTGCGTGTATGTCTGCGTGCATACGTGCGTGCGTGCGTGCATATTTGTGTGTGTATGTACGTGCGCGCGAGCGTGCGTGTGTGTGTGCGTGCATGTGTGTTCGTGTGTGTGTTTGCGTATGTGTATGTGGGTGTGTTTGTGTATGTGTGTGTGTTGTGTATGTGTGCGCGTTTGTGTATGTGAGTGTAAGTGTGTGTGTGTGTGAATGTGTGTGTACGTGCGTGTGTATGTGTATGTATGTGCGTGTGTGTTTGTGTGTATGTGTGTACATGTGTGTGTATGTGTGTGTATGTGCGTGTGTGTTTGTATGCATGTGTGTGTGTGTGTCTGTGTGTGTTTGTGCGTATGTGTGTATATGTTTGTATGTGTGTCTGTGTGTGTATGTGTGTATACGTGTGTTTGTGTGTCTGTGTGTATGTGTCTGCGTGTGTGTGTGTGTGTGTGTATGTGTCTGTGTGTATGTCTGTGTGTTTATGTGTCTGTGTGTCTGCGTGTGTATGTCTGTGTATGTGTCTGTTTGTGTGTGTGTGTGTGTGTGTGTGTGTGTGTGTGTGTGTGTGTGTGTGCGTGCGTGCGTGTGTGTGTGTGCGTGCGTGCGTGCTTGCGTGTGTGTGTGTGTGTGTGTGTGTGTACGTGTACGTGTCCCTGGAATCGATAGCACGCTTCTTCAGCCTGTCAGATTTCTCTGCAAAGCTGATGTAGCGGGACCAGCATTTACATTGCTGGGGCTACTATGCAGGCTGGGAACTTTTCCCCTGCCTCCCGAGTGTTGGGCGGCAGAGGCACAGAGGGACATGGAGTCAGTCAAGTTCCCGTTACATCCATTTATTTCTGAGTAGCAATAATGAGTCCGTACTCTATGCGGCTCTCAACACGAGTCTCTTAAACATAAGTGGTCACCTCAATATATATGATCAAAACCGGAAAAGGCGTGGCATGGGATTGGTGAAGGTGTCGGCTGGGGGCGGTACCAGGGATGCTTAGGAAGAGGGGGGGGGGGGGTGGGAGGGTCCGACTCACAAGACTGATCTCTTGGAGATTCTATCGCGCCAGCATCAGGTCTCCATGCTGATGACCAGCGGAGCGTCCGAGAGTGAGATAATGGGAAACGACAGTGGGAAGGGCGGCTGGCATGAACGGTATGGCTTCAGTGTCCCAGAGTCTGACGTGGGGATGGAATCAGAGATGGGGAGGTATACAAATGGAGAAAGCAGGAGGGTGGAGAGCGTGGGAACGGGCGAGAAATAGCTGAGTGGGCAAATGACCACTGGTGACAGACTGGAAGATAGGAGGGGTTCATGCAGAGAACGCAAAGTCAGCAAAGTAAAGTTTTGTCACTCTGTTACACTGAGTTATGAAAGTAGGTCAGGATTTCCCTCAACTAAACAAATGCCATGTCCCTCTTCGGCTCCTATGCACAGCGATTCCAGCGACGAACAGCATGAAGACTTATTGAGGCGAGATCTTGAATGAAGTCTTGGGGCAGTTTCATGCCATGCGCATGAAGCTAGGAATTGAGAGAAGGATCAGACGCAAACAAAAGTGTGCTGCAGGTGACTGCAAAAGTGTGCTGTAGGCGACCGCAAAAGTATGCTGTAGGCGACTGCAAAAGTGTGCTGTAGGAGACTGCAAAAGTGTGCTGTAGGCGACTGCAAAAGTGTGCTGTAGGCGACTGCAAAAGTGTGCTGTAGGCGACTGCAAAAGTGTGCTGTAGGCGACTGCAAAAGTGTGCTGTAGGCGACTGCAAACGTGTGCTGTAGGCGACTGCAAAAGTGTGCTGTAGGCGACTGCAAAAGTGTGCTGTAGGTGACTGCAAAGGTGTGCTGTAGGTGACTGCAAAAGTGTGCTGTAGGTGACTGCAAAAGTGTGCTGTAGGCGACTGCAAAAGTGTGCTGTAGGTGACTGCAAAAGTGTGCTGTAGGCGACTGCAAAAGTGTGCTGTAGGCGACTGCAAAAGTGTGCTGTAGGCGACTGCAAAAGTGTGCTGTAGGTGACTGCAAAAGTGTGCTGTAGGCGACTGCAAACGTGTGCTGTAGGCGACTGCAAAAGTGTGCTGTAGGTGACTGCAAAAGTGTGCTGTAGGTGACTGCAAAAGTGTGCTGTAGGCGACTGCAAAAGTGTGCTGTAGGCGACCGCAAAAGTGTGCTGTAGGCGACTGCAAAAGTGTGCTGTAGGCGACTGCAAAAGTGTGCTGTAGGAGACTGCAAAAGTGTGCTGTAGGCGACTGCAAAAGTGTGCTGTAGGCGACTGCAAAAGTGTGCTGTAGGCGACTGCAAAAGTGTGCTGTAGGCGACTGCAAAAGTGTGCTGTAGGCGACTGCAAAAGTGTGCTGTAGGCGACTGCAAAAGTGTGCTGTAGGCGACTGCAAAAGTGTGCTGTAGGTGACTGCAAAAGACCAAACGAAGCTGTAAAGATGAAACACCAATAGATCGATGACATTCTGATCAGCTAGACTAATGAGAAGCATTTGCATGCAAGGATATTCCCAAAATATTTACAGCCCCCATTCCCCCACCCCTCAACTCTCCACTCCCCTTCCCCCCTCCCCACCCCCTTCATCCCCACCCCATCTCCACTCTTCATCCCCCACCCTTCCTTTTCTTGTCTTTAAAAAAAATATATAAATAAACCTGTGTGGGCCAATTGAAAACTTTTTTTCTGACATGTACGCCGAAGAACTACCAAACTTGGTAACACTATACGTTCAAATGTACTTGAAGAGAGGGCTAGGCTTACAACAATCACCAACATTATACGTTCAAATGTACTTGAAGAAAGGGCTAGGCTTACAACAATCACCAACATTATACGTTCAAAATGTACTTGAAGAGAGGGCTAGGCTTACAACAATCACCAACATTATACGTTCAAATGTACTTGAAGAGAGGGCTAGGCTTACAACAATCACCAACATTATACGTTCAAATGTACTTGAAGAGAGGGCTAGGCTTACAACAATCACCAACATTATACGTTCAAAATGTACTTGAAGAAGAGGGCTAGGCTTACAACAATCACCAACATTAAACGTTCAAAATGTACTTGAAGAGAGGGCTAGGCTTACAACAATCACCAACACTATACGTTTAAATGTATTTGAAGAGAGGGCTAGGCTAACAACAATCACCAACATTATACGTTCAAAATGTACTTGAAGAGAGGGCTAGGCTTACAACAATCACCAACATTATACGTTCAAAATGTACTTGAAGAGAGGGCTAGGCTTACAACAATCACCAACATTATACGTTCAAATGTACTTGAAGAGAGGGCTAGGCTTACAACAATCACCAACATTATACGTTCAAATGTACTTGAAGAGAGGGCTAGGCTAACAACAATCACCAACATTATACGTTCAAATGTACTTGAAGAGAGGGCTAGGCTTACAACAATCACCAACATTATACGTTCAAATGTACTTGAAGAGAGGGCTAGGCTTACAACAATCACCAACATTATACGTTCAAAATGTACTTGAAGAGAAGGGCTAGGCTAACAACAATCACCAACATTATACGTTCAAATGTACTTGAAGAAAGGGCTAGGCTTACAACAATCACCAACATTATACGTTCAAATGTACTTGAAGAAAGGGCTTAGGCTTACAACAATCACCAACATTATACGTTCAAATGTACTTGAAGAAAGGGCTAGGCTTACAACAATCACCAAACATTATACGTTCAAATGTACTTGAAGAAAGGGCTAGGCTTACAACAATCACCAACATTATACGTTCAAATGTACTTGAAGAAAGGGCTAGGCTTACAACAATCACCAACATTATACGTTCAAATGTACTTGAAGAAGGGCTAGGCTTACAACAATCACCAACATTATACGTTCAAATGTACTTGAAGAGAGGGCTAGGCTTACAACAATCACCAACATTATACGTTCAAATGTACTTGAAGAGAGGGCTAGGCTTACAACAATCACCAACATTATACGTTCAAAATGTACTTGAAGAGAGGGCTAGGCTAACAACAATCACCAACATTATACGTTCAAAATGTACTTGAAGAGAGGGCTAGGCTTACAACAATCACCAACATTATACGTTCAAAATGTACTTGAAGAGAGGGCTAGGCTTACAACAATCACCAACATTATACGTTCAAAATGTACTTGAAGAGAGGGCTAGGCTTACAACAATCACCAACATTATACGTTCAAATGTACTTGAAGAAGGGCTAGGCTTACAACAATCACCAACATTATACGTTCAAATGTACTTGAAGAAAGGGCTAGGCTTACAACAATCACCAACATTATACGTTCAAATGTACTTGAAGAAGGGCTAGGCTTACAACAATCACCAACATTATACGTTCAAATGTACTTGAAGAAGGGCTAGGCTTACAACAATCACCAACATTATACGTTCAAATGTACTTGAAGAGAGGGCTAGGCTTACAACAATCACCAACATTATACGTTCAAATGTACTTGAAGAGAGGGCTAGGCTTACAACAATCACCAACATTATACGTTCAAATGTACTTGAAGAGAGGGCTAGGCTTACAACAATCACCAACATTATACGTTCAAAATGTACTTGAAGAGAGGGCTAGGCTTACAACAATCACCAACATTATACGTTCAAAATGTACTTGAAGAGAGGGGCTAGGCTTACAACAATCACCAACATTATACGTTCAAATGTACTTGAAGAGAGGGCTAGGCTTACAACAATCACCAACATTATACGTTCAAATGTACTTGAAGAGAGGGCTAGGCTTACAACAATCACCAACATTATACGTTCAAATGTACTTGAAGAAAGGGCTAGGCTTACAACAATCATAATAATAATAATAATACAGACTATTTATAACGCACATACCTTCCCTAATAGCAAGCTCATGGCGTGTACAATGATAAAGTCTACACTCATACAAAACATTCTAACACTCACATACTATACAATTGAAATAAAAAGAACAATTAAATACAATACAATTAATTAAGTAGCAGGCAAAACACGAAACATAAAAGAGGCGCCTTCACTGCTCGTCAGGAAAGACTGACCGGAACAGGTGTGTCTTGAGGGAGGTTTTGAACTGGGACATGGAATTAGAGTGACGGACAGGGAAAGGTAGGCTATTCCATGTTACAGGGCCGATGTAGGAAAAAGCTCGCTGTCCTTGGGTTATCTTTTTGCGACGGGGGACATTTAACGTTTTGGTGTCTGCAGCTGAACGGTTATTTCTAGCGGGGGTGTAGACAGTGAGAATTTCTTTGAGTGCGTGTGGTGCAGTTTGATTGAAGAAGTTGAAACACATAATGGCTAGCTTATACTCTATCCTCTGAGCGACGGGGAGCCAATGCAGTGCACGAAGGAGTTTGGATGTGGGAGTTCTCTTGGGACATCTAAAGATTAATCTAGCAGCAGTGTTTTGGACTTTTTGCAGTTTGTTTAGCAGAGTGCCAGGAATGCCGGCAAGAAGAGAATTTCCATAATCAAGACGGGACAGAACAAGGGAAGTGACAAGGGTTTGAGTGGCCTGTTGTGAAAGATAGTGACGAATAGTGCCAATTTTCCTTAACTCGTAGTAAGCTAACTGGCAAACTTTGTTCACATGAACTCTCATAGAAAGATCATCATCGAACATGACACCTAAGTTCCTAACAGACTTTGAGAATTCTATCTCACTCTGGCCTATGGTTAGTTTCAGGGCCTGATCGAATTCGCCTCTACCGCCAACCAGGAGAGCTTCGGTCTTTGAATCATTAAGTTTGAGTTTGTTCTGTGTCATCCACTGTTTCACATCAGAAATACAAAGTTCACTTGCAGAGAGAAGAAGTTGGATTTGACTGGGATGAGTGGAGTTGTAGAGTTGCGTGTCATCAGCAAATTCACTGTGAGAGAATGAATGACTGTCAATTACGTTGGAAAGTGGTTGGGTGTACAGTAGAAACAGCAGAGGACCCAGAACCGAGCCCTGTGGGACTCCGTAATTTAGCGGGGCAGGATCAGAAGCTATACCCTGGATCAAAACAGTCTGCCTACGTTCTGAGATATATGATTTCAGGAAGGAGAGTGCTGTGTTGTCAATGCCAAAAACATGTCTTAGACGGGAGAGAAGAATTCCATGATCTATTGTGTCAAACGCAGCACTCAAATCTAACAACGCGAGAAGGGAAACTTTGGAATCATCAGATGCGACAAGGAGGTCGTTTAGAACACAGAGCAGAGCTGTTTCGGTGGAATGGTGAGCACGGTACGCCGACTGAAAACGAGCCAAAAGATCATACTTGGACACGTGCTCTAACAACTGCTGCAAAGCTAATTTCTCTAACAGTTTTGAAAGAAAGGAAAGGTTGGAGACTGGCCTGTAATTGCTAAGCTTGTTTGGATCCAGGTCTTGCTTCTTCAGAA